>JABSTQ010005952.1:0-41138 GCA_013358835.2 Ixodes persulcatus | reverse complement strand
GAAATTGTTCTTGACAAACAACAATGTTTACTCAGGCAAACGGTCACGTGTGAAGCTTAAAATATTTTGTATTGATTGTGATACACATGGCAAGTTGCATAGTTTTTTTTTACAATCCGCGAAATAAAATGTTCCTGGGTTACCTTGTCTCTAATGCATGTAGCACACAAACGAGCACGAAATGAATCACAGTGAGAAACGAAAACAATATTGATAAACAAGCGTGTAATCACGCGAAAACTGAGGGCATTGCACATATACAGAAAGTAAGCTTTGTTTCACTAAATACATTACCAGTAAAGTATTTGGTTTTTATCTTGCGAGCGAAGCGGAACATACAAGTGCGAGCATACTGCCCTGAGCTATACTTCCAGTGAACAAGCGCACCATCCAAAGCATCGAGCTCGCTTTTATAGCTTTTGGTGCGCTCAAACCTTTTAAAACGCAATTATATTCAATTATATTATTTCAATTATTTTTATTAAGTGCGCCTATGTGTGTGTGTGTGTGTGTGTTTTGTCTTTAGCGTTCACGTGCGGTTTTCTTAGTTATATAATATTTTTCCAGAAGTCCGTCAACTATAGTCTGTTTCATCATAAGTAAGAGCCGCATAATCAAAGTTGTAGACAAAAAAACAAAAGAGCGCGACAAGCGAACACACATTAAAAATGCAATGTAACGACGCATTCAAAATTAGTCGTTAGTTTTTTAGAGAGCAGCAGTTTCGTAGGGCGACATTGTTACCCGTTGAAGATTATAAAAATTGCAGTGCAACTGTTAGCTCGGGGACTTTAACGTGCATTACGCAGTCTATATGGTACACGATCGCACGACGGTAGGATGCAGATGGGCGACTGAACCCAGGGTCTCTGCTAAAGCCCCTTGATAAAGGCGTTTTTTACAAGTACCGCCAACCACTGTTGTGGAAACGCACAAGACACGAGCCACGAGCGGGTGCTCCGCCGCTATTCGCTTTCAAGGGCCAGTCATTTTAGTGCTGCGCCGCCATTTGCCTTCAAGGGCCGCTCGAGAGACGGGCCTCGTGCACTGGCTTAAAGGGATACTGAACCATAGAATTTAGTGTCCATAATAAGTGGCGCACGTTCTTTCCACGAGCCAGCAGCCGCCGGTGTGCGCGAGCACTCGCAACGAAAATGACGTCAAAGACCTCCATTCGCGCTTGAGGACAGTGAAATGCATGGACTTTGGGCCAAAGGAGAATAAAGACAGGCTTTTCATCTCTACAAGTGAAAGCTACATGCTTGTTAGACCAATTAATCGCTTATCTTTTACACCAGACACCACTGTATCGATGAAAAACTTGTCTTTATTCTCCTTTCGCCCGAAGCCCATGCATTTCACTGCCATCTTAACCGCGAATGGAGATCTTTGACGTCATTTTTGTTGCGTGTGCTCGCGCACACCGGCGGCTGCTGGCTCGTGGAAAGAACGTGCGCCACTTATTATGGACACTAAATTCTATGGTTCAGTATCCCTTTAAAAGACCAACGCAAAAACATCAAGGGGATTTAGTCCCTACAGGTTCTGCAGCGTGAGCTTCGTGCTTTGAACGGAGCTCGCGCTCGAGCATTTCTCCACGTGCTCTGATCTGCGGTGCCACACCACACATGGCCAACGATCCCCCACCGCACTTGCTTTAGACTGTGAGCCAAACCAAATGAGCTACGCTTAGAGTATCGGCACTTTTTCCCCCGATATTGTTGTGGGCGCCGCCATCTTGGTGGTTAGTAACAAATCAAACGCAACTGCCGATCGTCATGATTCAAAAGTGCGGTGTCAGGAAGCTCACGTAATATTGCTTTGCTTTGTCGCGAACTGTTTAAACATTTGTGGAGGACGGAAAAGCGTTTCCTGTGATTTCAGATAAAGCTTCAGATAACTGGCAACCATCACTTTAAACACCAAGATGTGTACAAAGCGTAGCTTATTTAGTGGCTCTAGTTTAGCCCGACCGCATAGGCACAGGAAGAGAACGAACAGCTTAACCGCGCCCTTGGCGCTTTTTCGGTGGCTTCATCAGCCCGTAGCGTTGGCTGCGTCCCGAACTAAGGTAATGCACAGCAAATATTCATATCTCAGGGTTTCACAAGCCAAACCGACAAAAATCACTTAACACGCCCCAATAAAAAAAATAAAAAATTGCGGGCTTATTTTGACTAACTGGAGATCTTTTGACGTGCAACCGAAATATCAGATTGGCCTCCGTCGGATTGCGGGCACCTCGGCCGATATTTAAACCCGACAAATATGGATTCATGGGCCACCGCATTGGCTCAGAGACACTGAGACGATTAATTGTTTTGTGTTTTGTTTTAATATCATTGCCACTTAAGAGCCACCGTGTTTCTTGAAACAAAATATAGTCAAACCATTCCGACAAGCATACTTTGATTGCGAAAATGATTTTTGCAAGTGATAAAAACATTTAAATGTTCTCGCATATGTGGCGGAATCTGAAATGGCAGAATGCATTTAATGGCGCCCATTTCATTTGGATCGCGTCGGGCATGTGTACCGACCAGGGTGTAAGATAGACAGGTGGGGAAACGGCCCATAGAGGCCTACAGCAATGCCGTGACCGGATTGTGTACTCGTCTGCTTGCGGGTACCCCCGATTTGCGACAGATGGCGCTGCGGCGAGAAGAAAAAAAATCTCCGTCGGTTTAGCCGGTCGCCACCGGTCGCCCACCTGGAGTGAGAGTTCGCGGTGCTCCACATAGATGGCGCCACAAAAAAAGAGAAACCCGAAAGGGACACAATCCGGTCGCTCATTTGGCTCTCGTTTCCCCACCTGTCTATCTTACACCCTGGTACCGACGCACAGTAGAACGCGAGCCAAAGTAGCAGTGGTGCACCCGCAGCCTCGCGCTTGTTGTCCTGACATCGCTGACTCGCTCACTGCGGGCATCCAGGCATTTGACACCCTGACATTTGGCGCTTTTTCTGTCTTTCACGTGGCGTTCCAAGTGGCACACGACGGAAAATGCACATCAAGCTGTTCTTGAACACGTGTCGCCATCTGTATTTTATATTAAGAAACCACAACTCGCCGTAACTGAATGGGAAAAGTTTGAGGTCTTATAACATTCTTAACGTGTAATATATCAATACGGAAGTTCTGGAAAATGTAATATCGAAGGATGCTTCATAATTTAATGTCTCGTTATTTTGATTAGCTGACGTGATTCAGTTTTTATAGCGCCATAAAGTAATACCACTTTAAACTTTATTTTTTATTTTAAAATACACATTATCTGTACAGTTTGTTGCTTACTTTTTTCACTTATTATATCCAACCGAATGCTCACGTAAAATATCGTGAACGATGGGACGTTATAACTCGAGAAATAAATTTTTCAATATTAGAGACTGTGGTCTATTAAAAGCTGAATAATTAACTAACAACTAAAAATAATCGTAATATAGAGACATCAAAGTATCGTTGAAAAACAGCTCTTTTATTTGATATTAACTTTATAATTGTAAGATACATAGAAAGAAAGTTATAAGCCGTCAAAAAAGTACCAAAACGTCATGCACGGTGGGGTTGCACCTTAAGCTTCACGCAGGAGCATCATTTCTGTCATTCGAACGTTGGTGAATTTGGCAAGCGAACAGACATTGCTCATAATGGATGCCCGAGACCGAAGGAATCGGCCAGAGGGACGGACCAACACTGAGGTCAGTGTATGGGACTCTTCTCTTCGGGCTATTTTTCTTTCTTTGAATGTTGAAGTTCACCAGAATAAAACTTAGTATTTTTCTCTTTCTCTTCCTGCATATACATATCATAATAATAAAGTTAGCACGACAGGAATGTCACGACTTTATTTACGCGAGCTCTTGGAATAGGAGGCCCAAACCGTTGTTGCTTCTTGTTGACGATTTAGCTGCAATTCAAAACTAAATTGCGCGTTTATAGCGAAACTAGATACGCTGTGAGCCTTAGGGGGGAAAAGTAGCAGAGCTGCGAAAAATTCGCCATACTCCGGCAAAGTCCACCCTCCGCGCCCTTTTGCAATCGAGCGTTCACTCCATAATGCCACAGAAACCAGCACGTCAAGACGACTTTTTAGTGTTGCTCATTGGCAATTTTTATATACGCCCAGCGAACGCGAGTCAGGTTCTCATCGCGCTACACTGCCTTCGCAAGGTTGGTCGCTCCAAAACAATCGTCGCAAAAATTGTTTCAAGATATTTACGTTGAGGGCGACGACAGTCGCGCCACCAGTGGAATCTGTCCTCGCAGGTTCCACGCTGCCCCCTCCCATTCCTATACTTCGGTTTAAAATATGCCGGAGCGCAGTCGAAGGACAGAAGACGCACAGACAGGCGGACAAAAAAAGCGACAGGTCAAACGCGCCTTCGTGTGCACTGCGCCCGGTTGGTTCGGACGACGAACGCCGTGACTATGCAGTTTTGGCGCTGCTTCAATGGCCTCGCTGGTAAGCCCCAGTCACAGAGCTAATACATCATGCAAAAGAAAGTCTGCAGACACGGCCTGAGACGTGGTTCGTATTTGTACGACGCTCCCGTGAGGTTGGTCATACAAACACTGTCTGCAGGTATGTTCGAAGCCTACACATGCACGAAGCCCTCCAACATTGTTGAGGCGCGTCTGCGGAGAAACACCGCGTCTCCTGTGTACGATGTACGGGCAGTGTCACTTCAGCTTTACGGTGGAAGACAGCCGCAGCACGAAATTTGGCCAAGCATTGTCCAATAGCTGGCGATGGTTTTTTGGCCAATGGCCAAAGAGTGGCCATTCAACGGCCAATGCCTTGCCGATGGCTGAGGGTCAGTGGCCATTGGTCAATAGCCAGAGAAAGGCCAGTCATCAGCCAATGGCTGGCCACTGTCTGGCCACAGGCCAAAGGACCATTGCCAGCGATTGGCCAATGATTGGCCAAATCTGTGCTGCTTGGAGCTTGGAGCACCGGGAGGGCATACGCTCACCAACGAGTGGCCAGTAGATCCACGAGCTGCCGACCAGCGGGAACGACGGCACGCGGGGAATCTGTCCGAAGGGCTTGGCCGTGACCCGTGACTCGCAGCCGCGGGAAGCGTCGGCCGACAGAGCTGCCGCAGGCCCCGGGTGGGCCGCCCGCCGAAGAACACGGAGCAGAACTCTGGCCGCCTTCATTGCGGCCGCCTCGGCCACGAGGGCGGGGTTGGCTCTGGGGGAAGAACGCGAACAAAATGAAGGGGGAGCGATCCTTCCCCGTGCGCGCACCACGCTGAGGAGGTCTCTCGCACCGAGCCTGGGGACGCTGGAGACTTCCGAACGGGCGAATGTGACTATAGAAAACGGAGTCGGATATTGACTGGGCCCACGATAAGCGTCTTATATTCGACCTTGCTACTGACCGCCATCTTATCGGTAAGGTTGTTGAGCACAATCGCGCCAAACATTTGCTTTTACTGCCGCCACTGCGCAGCGGGTTGTCGCCGCAGGATGGACTTTAGATAGGGAAGCGCTCGGATGATAACGTTGTTCTGGTCACCCACTGATCTCTATTCTAGCAGAATGGATCGCGGATCTTGCTGGGGCCGAGCGGCACCAGCTAATGCACGGGACTCTAAGGGATAAACGGAAAAAACTGCAATTTCTTACCTTAGTAGGTTGTTCTTAACGACCGAACTTTTATCGTGTTTTACGAGAATGACAATTAATATTCTCTGCGCAAATACCAAAAGCTTTAGGATATCAACTTTTGTTTTTAATGTTTTTTTTTTTTTTAAGGTTGAGTGTTGCGACTTTGCTGGGCGTCAACTGTGATACGGTACCTGACAAGGGTTGCCGAAAGTCAATGTAAAGTCGTTCGTGATCTCGAAGTCATCAGAGCTTAATAAACGATAAGTTAGAAGGCCTTTACTGGGGACATTCGCATCGTTTCAATCGCTTGTACAGAGCACTTCTGGAGCAAGCTTTTCCTAAAAGCTGGAGTGAGGGCTTCTGTGACGAACTGAAGCTCAGAGCCTTTCGTTCATTTGTTGAACGTGTCATTCATATAGCGACTGAAGCATGCGACGCTGGCAGAGTCGGTGGTGCTGCGGAACATCTGGCTTCTTTATTTTTTTTAATCGGCGTTCAAATGCTTCACAAATACCCATCCGGTCTCCAAACACCCGATATAATGATCGCATCACATATGAAATACTTGCCTTCGAACACCACGAACAAGCTTGAATATTCCTTTTTTAGAGCGCAGCTCTCAGGCGCCCGTTTCAGGCTTGAGCGGCGTCGGCGTCGCCGTCGGCGCCGGCGTAACCGCGCTGTGCATGATGGGAAACGTCCAATAATGCAACGCGCGGGACCGTCGTGACATTACTCGTCAGCCTCGTGACGTCACGAGGGCGACGTTTCAGCATCCTGCCGAAACGTCACCGTGCCCAAACGTCACCGCGGTGCATTAAAGAACATTTCCTCTATTGCACCGCGCAGACGTTTCGGCACCGCGCGGTGCATTATGGGAAACGTCCCATAATGCACCGCAGTGACGCGCGCGTTACATTATGGGACGTTTTCCATAATGTACCGCGCGGGAGGGAGGAGGAGGGAGAAGGATGGAGGAAGGAAGAGGAAGAGGGGAGGGGGAGGAGGAGGAGGAAGAGAAAGAAGGCGGAGAGGATGGGAGAAGGAGGGAGGAGAAGGAAGAGGGGGAGGAGGCGAGGAGCACAGGAAGAGTAGATGAGGAGGGAGGAGCAGAGGGTACGGATGAGGAGGAGGGGCATACCGTCCACTCCGTATCTTCCCCTTCTCCTCCTCAAGAGCTGCGCTCTAATTCGGCATTACAGGGAGTTGTAAACGTCTTCCATTTTTTTTGTGTCTTTCTCCCATAGACTTGCGTGTATCGCCTGTTGTAAAGCAATGGCCACCGGTGGTGCCAACGACGGGCTCCCGAACCATGAGCCACCCTACTACAATAGAGATTAGTGGGGTCATCGCGGCTCTTGTCCATTTCCGCGAAGTTTCGTCGAAGCATACGTTGGCATATTGAGCGCTCGGTTCAGTGCGCATCTGGCGTTAAAAGCTGTCCAAACAAAGTACAGCAAATGCCGCGCACGGCAAAAACAAATAAAAAAGGCCCAAATCGTTGTTGCCGTGAAGTTGATTCTCTAAGAAATCCATTAGCATTTCGCACACCTGTTATATATACCGCAGCATGGTAAATGCAGCCTCTCTCAGCGCCTTTCTGCAGGGTGAACATTCCCGAAATCCCGCTTCACCATGGTGCAAGCAGATCAATTCACTTGGCGTGTGCATCAACGACGTGTCCGCGGTGCACAAAAGACTGCAGGGCCATTTTGTTGTGTACTTTGAATCATGACGAACGTGCGTTTAATCCTGCAGTGGATAGTCAGCGGTTTCGTGCAAACGGCGTCGTCGGTTTTCTTAAGCCGGGGTCACACTGCTCATGCATCATACAAGACGCAGTCTTCAACAGGAGTCACCGCGAGATCCGTGCTTCGAATGCCGCGTGCCAAATACTCTCCATGAACTCATTGCCATGCGGCATTCGAAGCATGGATTTCGCGGTGACTCGCTTACGAATCTGTATACAGACTGCCCTTTGTATGATGTACAGGGTGTCTCCAATAGCGGCCAGGTTCTTTAAATTGACTGCAAAAAATCGTTGTATTTGTTTACCTATCGCGCTACGATTTTGTGCAGCGTTGCCCACAAGTGGCGCATTTTTTCGATAAAATTTGCAAAGAGCGAGCTTGCCCGAGGAAAAAAGTAAAAAAGAAATCGGCTTAACTCCTAAGGAAACGCTGCGAAGCCACCGGTCTTCAAACAATAGGGCGCCATTTGACACGGTAGACAAGAGATGGCGCAAGCGGTCGGGACGCCAACTGCTGCCAACGAACGAGCAAACGGCGCCGAGAGCCGGCGTCTTTGGCAGACGACCTTTTCGACTCAAAAGCGGCGCGCGTTCCGCAGGCAGCGACAGTCGCCGAACCAAAAACAGGTGCGGTAAGAACAAGGAACTGCAAAGCAGACGACATAAGTACCCCGAAAAAAAAACGGTCAAAATAACCAGAAAAACCATTGGTTTAATCGATTATGTGTTCATTCAATGTCTTTTATTAGATAAAATCATGCACTGGAACCTGGCATCGAAAAAGCTCGCTCCGCTTTTGAGTCGAAAAGAAATGCTAATGACGCCGGCTCTCGGCGCCATATGCTAGTTCGTTGGCAGCAGTTGGCGTCGCGACCGCTTGCGTCATCCCTTGTTCTCCCGTTCCAAACGGCCTGGTACCATGGTAAGACTGCGCATCAAAAACGGCGTGGCAGGTCCAAGACTTGTGGACGCATCCCGTGTGCGTCCACAATCTCCAATGCTGGCGGCCGGAGGCTGCAGGAGGTCCAAAGCGCTTACCAGCCTGCCATCTGACGGCGCTTGCAAAAAAAGGTGTTTCCTAGCCAGTTTCCACGGGAACCCGACCAAACAGCACACGACAAAACAGCACGATCAAAACAGCACGCGTAAAGACAACACCACGACAAAACAGCACAGCGCCAAAACAGCCCGCGGCATGAAAACAGCAGAGCGACAGAAGAGCAGGTGCGAAAACTGCAAGCGACAAAACACCACACCAACGAAAGAGCGCGCACGTAAATCCATTGTTTTCTTGCAGTAGGAAACTTTATTGGCACCACGCGCCTAAAGGAAATACTCGCTGCTAACGCTTTCAGCAAAACATGTGTATTGCCGTTACGTTTTATTATCTAGCGTTATACGATTATACTATTACCGACATATAGGCCAACGCGCATGTTTACAAACACGAGGTGTGGGCGCTGCGCGTGCGGGGGAACCAGATTCGCCTCAAGTTAAGCGCATGCGTTCTGCCAAAAGCAGTGGAACCGCAGCAGCCTGACGTCATAGCCGTGTGTGGGTGTATACCCACACATGCCATGGGCGCGTTGTAGACGAGCTTCCTAAAGCCGGTGGTCACACTGAATATACACCATAAAAAAGACAGTCTGCAAACACGAGTCACCGACATATCCGTGGTTCAAATGCTCCGTGCCAAGTTTCCTCATCGAACGCATTGACATGCGGCATTCGAAGCGCGGATCGCGCGGCGACTGGCATTCGAATCTGTGTGTAGACTGTCTTTCGTATGATGTATACGCAGTCTAAACCCGGCTTTAGACCAACAACGCGTAGAAGCACGGCACCGGAGCATCCAGTCTTCGCTCAGGTTTCAACATTCTGGCCCGTACCGGTTCATCGAGGCCTCGAAGAACCGAGCAAGGACTCACCAAGTAGAAGACAATCGACGGCTTTGGGGTGCCTCCTCTTTAGCCGTCGATTGTATGTATACATTGTATTGTATGTATACATGTATAAGCTATATGAAAAACAAGAGTGTATGTCATATAAACTATTTCTTTAGCAGTTCCACTAAACTCGTCAAATGTAATTTTTATTCTTCCTTTGCGTAAATAGGGTGCCACATTGATATCGATGTAAAACGTTAACGAATTAACAATCAATCCCTCATTCGAAAGACGGCAAACAATTTAGCTTCACTGGCTAGCGTTGGGCATTTCTAGACTAATTTTGGGGGTGTATGGTTCAAAAGCTACGAGGCCGTGTGCGCTAAACTAATTGAAACAATCATTGTACTATGGGAAGGCTTTGACAGAAGTATAAAATGATAATAGAATGAGTGTAAAAGGCCAATACACCCAAGAAAGTATATTAATCGTTCAAAAAATACTAGAGGATTCTCTCCCACAAGGAGAGCAGGATGAAATGGTATATGTTGTTCGAACATTTCAGGAAAATGAATGCGGCGCTTGGGCTCAAGGCCGGGGCACAACCACAAGATACGCAAAACAACCAGCTTGTCGCCAAACTGGTCACAGACTGGTAGATCTTGGGCTCAATCAGATACCTATGAGTTATAAAAAATTGTACAATTCTCAAACGGCAAAAACAACGTTTCATGAAGTCGGCTATCTCATGAACAGCTTTCACAAACTCTCAAAGCAGGTTTGGTAACATGAAGCTTGTTTTGCACTGCATGTCCTATCACAACTGCCATCAGTTAAGAATCGAAGACTTAACCAAAGGTTTTATATAATGATAAGGTAAAAGGACAGCGATTAAGGAAGGCTACCTGCAGACCCCGCAAGCTTGTCTGCTTCCTCCTTGTCTAGTATGCCGACGTGACTAGGTACCAACAAAATTTTATATTTTGACCACCACGCAAATCGGAGCTAAGTTTATATCAAATTTGTTGTAAACATATTTTTAGTATCTTTTAGAGAGAAAATAGCAAGACTTCCACTTTGCCAGTCAACAAAGAGAACAACCCTCATTATTTTTTTACTGATCATGTATTCAATCGCCATTGATACTGCATTAAGCTCCGCTGTAAAAAATGTTTTAAAATACAATCAAGGTGTTGAATTTTGAGGAAGTATTCATAATACACGGCGCTACCGACAAAATTGGAAGCCTTGGCGCCATCTGTATAAACGTGAAAATAACTATCATACTTAATTTACAGTTCACCAAACTCTCGCTTAATTACAGCATGGGAAATGCCGTGTTTGTTAAGCCTTGTGAAAGACCAGTCAGAATCAACTCGCTGTGTCTTCCAGGGTAGAATACCGTCGACTTTCCGAACGACGTCGATCTGGTCCGGTGCAGAAGGTTCACGGTGTTACAATGCTTTGTTTATTTACAACGACGCCAAAAATCTCGACCTCGTATGTGAAGAGTAAGTAGGATGCTGAGAGTTGACCTGAATCTTTTAAACATATGTTACACTAAGAGATCTACGCTGTTTGTCCAGTGGCAGCTCACCACTTTCTGCATAGAAATTGAGGAAAGCTCCTGTTGCCAGTCGCAGGCCAAGACGGTGATCTGAATCCAACATTTTTAGGGCAGAAGGCCGAGCCGGTCTATTCACCGCTGCATGTAGTCAAGACGAGATCGTACAAAGTCATTGTATCAGTTTCTAGCAGAGATAAAACTTTCAAAAGGTTTGCGGAGTGAAGGCATTTTTGCGTCAGCGCTTTAAGGTACGAAATAAAATTAAGTTTTTTGTATCACATAAGCAAAATGTGTGCTCCTTCATAACAGGAATAGCGGTTCCATTTAACTCCAGGGAGAGATCCAAAGATAACCCACGGCGCAAAGAAAAAGGCACACAGACAGTTTTTGAAGCGGAGAACTTGAACCAATTTTCGTCGACCAACTTGGAAAGTTTCTATTGTTAAGTATTTGTATCGTCAGTATAAAATAATATCAAATAAAAGGTGGCAGCAGGCGTGCGAGTAAATTCGTTGTTAGCAAAAATAAAGTCACACTTAAAACACTCCCCTGTGGGAATCTGTTTTCTTCAACAAAGGAATCAGATAGGACTGAGCCAAGACGAACTTGAAAAATCCTGCCCGTCAGATATTCCCTTATGAATTACAGAATACGGCCACGGGTATTAACAGGCATACATATTTCGGAGAATCACCTGCCTCTCTGCTATGACGTATGACTTTTTGAGTAAAAAAAACCGCAACACAGTGCTACCTTTTTACAAATGCCTCGCGTATCACAGTTTGCAGGCGAACTAAATGGTCAAGGGTAGATCTACCTCAACGGAATCCACACTACGTTCTATCAAAGACACCCTGGCTTTCTAATACATACATCAGTCGCCTGTTTATAGGCCTTTCAAACGTTTTCTTGAAGCAGCTCTTCGGTGAAATTGGGTGTTAGCTTAATATGTTGTGAGGGGTCTTCATTGGGATTAAGAAAAAAGATGATGTGTGCCTGATTCTAAGCCTGAGGGAAACGTGCTTTTCCCAGAAAAAATGGAAAACAACAGAAGTTTTCTAAGGGATTCCGAAGAAAGGTGGGGAAACATTTCATAGAGAATTCCATCGAGCCCAGGGGCGGAGAGCTTTGTTGTATCAAGGGTCAAAGTCATATCAAGTTCGCATCGCGTGAGTGGCTGGCTATGACGCTGAATTTTCTTTCGACGTGACAAGCTTTTATCGCTTGCTAACAGGTATATTTGGGCTAGTTGGTTTATGAGCATCTTGGTTTAAAACAGCACGACAAGACAAGAACAAGGTGAAGACGAGACAGACAACAGCGCTGACCATCAACTGAAGGTTTACTACCACCGCTCCCAGTATATACACACATGGGCAATATCCAAATAAACAGAGTAAAAAATAAAAGACAAAAATACTTTCAGCCTTTCCACTTTGATGCAGAAGAAAGAGCAGCGGAGCTGTAGCTTCTGTTCTTGACGGTGACTTTCGAGGTGAGCGATCTGCTCTTCTTTGGTAAGGGAATCTGAAGCGCTCGACGCAGTGGAACTTTAGTCAATAGGGAGTTTTCGTAGATCACTTTCGCCGTCCTGCAAAGCTCTCCGCAACACGCTATGCTTCACGGAACTCTACAGTCAAGGCCATCGGCGCGCAGGCGCATTAGCGGCTTCTTCGTTGCGGAGGGCTTAGCGGAGTGGGAAACGCGGTCTACGAAAACTCCCATTCGCGCTGTTGTGCACATCGCTGCTCGTTCCGTTCCCGCTCTTCTTCCTCCGAAGAAATGTTTCCGCCATCTTTGAGCGACGCCAGCAACCAGTTTTCTGGTTGCCGAGGCTGGAAAGGATGCCGCGATATATAAGCGACGGCGGCAAGCAGACAACCGGCAAACCCAACACTATGGACAGCTACCGCCATCTATGAGCGACGGCGGCCACCAGAGTGTTGTGTCGACATTTGTTTGGTAGCGGACACAATCCTGGGAAAACTAGCCCTTAACAGCTTCACTGTAAAAATGCATGCAGTCTCAGCATCTTATTAGATTATACAGTGCTGTGTCATGGTCGGTCCCGAACATGCGCTAGTAATTAAACAAATTGTTTTATCGAACAAACCAACGGAGGCCGTGCTGAAAAGCTTGTCTTCGTTTATTTCGTACGCTTCTATTATCTCTCAAGCTAGTTTGTCATCGCCCCTTTTCAATCTTTCTTTTTTGGTAGTCAAGAGTGATTCCACAGTCACTGCAGTAAATTCCCAGATGACTGGAGATTTTTTTTTGTTACATGATACTGATGTTCCCTTAATCGGCCATTAATGCACCGCCCGGTTTGTCCGAATTGTCCGAAAAACCTGGACTTATACTGAACAGTAGCCGACACAATCAACGTCAGGAACTCGAAGAATGTCATTGAATTTTGAAATAAAAATCCAAATAGGGGCCTCTTAGCATTTTCCGTCGACGTAAAAATTTGCATTCTTCTATTCCACATAACAAACTAATGCGTAAGTTTAATGACTGTATCAAAAAGAGGGGGACGGTAGCGTTTAGAAACGAAAGTGGAAACCTCACGGACAGGATTTTAGTATTACTTCATGTCTATTTTAGCTCAACTTTTGCGAAGTGGTACAACGACATCCAAAGAAAAGGGGTATGCATCGGCTCCTGCATTGCACCGATCACGAGTGACATTTTTCAGCCAGTGTTGACACGTTAATTGCGGATCGCCTACAGGGCACGAAAGCAGCAAAAGATGTTAGATCATTGAGTTTTCGTAAACTGCTCGAAACTGGAATTTGAATCCGAATTCACTCGAATTTTAGACATTTTTTAAAGACTGTCTCGGACCCTCGCAATTGACGCACGAGTTTACTATCGACAATTTTATCCGAATTTTAGACTTGGGCCTGCATTTGTCAGCCGGGAATGCATGCTGGGCCTTTGAGCCCAGAAGTAACAAGCCGATCCTCTCGTTCGACTCAGCACATTCCAAGATTGTGAGAAAAGGAATTGTGAATTTATGCTCCACTTTTTACATAGTGTCAGCATCGCATGTCAAATAGCTTCTTAAAACAAGTAGACAGACTTGCGAATGCCGGCTACCCACAAAAGATTCTCACTTCAGTGGCCGATACATTGCTGGAAAACGTGAAAAAGCGTCCAACCAGTGGCGAACCCCCGAGAACCCGTAGCAGAAAAGTGTCCGTCATTCCGTACTTGCACAATATTTCTCTTTAAAGAGCAGAAGTTGAAGTGTTTTTTTTTGCTCCAGAGCATTTGTCTGCCCTCTGTAGGAAGGTGAATAAGATCGGAGAAGAGAAGAAACATTGCAAAAAAGAAGACCGACAGCCTTTCGTAAACTGTCGAGAATGTGTCGTGTATTTTATTTCTTTGCCGTTTGACAGGTTTTGTGGGACAAACCGGACGGTGCATTCATGACCGATTAAGGGAAGATCGGTATAATGCAACAAAAAAAAATCTTCGGTAATCTGAGAATTCACTGCCGTGATTGTGGATGCACCCCTAACTACCAAGAAAGCAAAATATTGAAAAGGAGCAGTGACAAACTAACTCGAGAGATAATAGAAGTTTACGAAATAAACGAACTAAAAGGCAAATGTGTCAGCATGGCCTCCGTTGGTTTCTCTGATAAAGGCATTTGTTTTCTTAGAAGTGCATGTTAGGGACCGACTATGACACAGCACAGAATATCTAACTAAAAGGGTGCTGAGACTGCATGTATTTTTTGTCTTTTGTTTCTCACTCTCTTTATTTGGCTGTTGGCCATGTGCATATATACTGGGAGCGGTGGTAATAAACCTTCAGTTGCTAGTCACGCTGTCGTCTGTTTCGTTTTAGGGGCGAAGCTCCTTAGGGTCTAGCCATGTCCGTCCGTCCGTCCGGCGTTCGTGCTCACATAAAAAGAAAAAAAATATTTGCGCAGTCGAAAGGATTTGAACCTGTGCGGGGAGACCCTAATGGATTTCTAGTCCATCGCCTTAACCACTCGGCCACGAATGCGGGACGAGTAGGGGGCTCTCAGATGTGGTAGTAACTCAAGAGCGGGGGGTTTCTGTCATGGATGAAACGTTGCATGTAGCCGCTCAACTACTATACAGGAGAGGGCGCTGCGGTCAAATGCGTATATAATCGCGTTAAACTTTGCAAGCATTGCCTCAACGTTAACGGACGAGAGGGCGCTGCGGTCAAATGCTCAAATGCGTATATAACCACGTTTCATACCACACACCCTCTTTCTGACATGGACCGTTGACTTAAGTGGTGGAGATGCACTCCCACGGCTTCTAGCGGATCCAAGCTGATCCGCTAGAAGAACCACTGGCTCTGCATTTCACCGACCATTAAGCAGTAATAATGAAGTCGAAACGCAACCCGGAACTCAGCACTACCTATGAGCAATAAAAAAACTCAGCACCATCAGCACTACATATGAACAATAAAATGAGTATCATCAGCACCACCAGAGCTTCGCCCCAATCAACATCATTTACCACGTGGAGATGCGGTTAATTTTTACTTTGTCCTTGTCTTGTCGCGCTGTTTTAAACCAAGATGCTTTTGTCGCTCAAACTGTCCGAAGGTTGACCGAACTAGTTTGCCGAACTAGATGAATTAGAAAACTGTTCCCCACGTATGCTACCAATGCATTTTAATCCCGAAGAAGGAGCATTAAACGTTGGGAGAGCAAAGCCCATATAGTTCCCATTTACTTTCCTCTATTTGTCCCATGTCTTTTTGGCAGGAACAAAACTAGCTAAAGAAGACAAATACTTCATCCACGACTTCCGCTTTGCCTGCTTAGTGGTCCAACGAGTCTTGGCTTTTCGTCGTATGAACTCAACATGGTCGCGTGAAGTGGAATATCTACAAAATCAGCCCTTCGCCCTATTTTTGTCCGCCGGGGTGGTGGCACAGTTCTCGTTCCACCAAGGATTACATGTTTTGCGTATATTACCCAATGTTTGTGGAATGAACTGCTGAGCAGCCCGTAGTAACTGCTCAGTAACATGAAGTGAAGCGTTCTCAGGGGACACAGAAGACGCGAAGTGTCTAATGTGGAGAGAAGATTAAAAAGCGCCCAGTCAGCCTTATCTCACTTCCTTTAAAGGGGCACTGACAACCCAAAGGTCGTATTTTTTTATTGTCTAAAACGATGCAACTTGTAGTCATAGACACGCAAAAAAAAACCGCATCGCGAAAAAAAATTTTCCCGCGCGCGCACGCGCCTTTTTAGTTTTGGCATTTGTATTTCCCGCGTTCACCTCCTCGCTTCTTTTGATCGGTGACGTCAAAAATCAGGAATTTAGAAGCTTTGTAGGTGACATTTCTATAACATTTAATAACGGCAATCGTAAAACATGTTTTTTAACGCAATTGCGAACGCACTACGGCCCCTCTTTTTGAAATACCAGAAATCAGAGTTCGGTGTGATGTTGCTTCCTAGATTTGTATCCTCCCTCGGAAAACTTGGCAGCGCCCGTTGGCGAGTCGGAGAAAGACCGGTTTTTTTCCCGCCGGCGC
This sequence comes from Ixodes persulcatus, assembly GCA_013358835.2. Classification (NCBI taxonomy): domain Eukaryota; kingdom Metazoa; phylum Arthropoda; class Arachnida; order Ixodida; family Ixodidae; genus Ixodes; species Ixodes persulcatus. The sequence continues at coordinate 24,780 of JABSTQ010005952.1, read as the reverse complement.
CTTTCTATCCCTCACCTCCTCCTCGGTTGGGGTCGCCGTGACAACGGCGGAGGTCCGAAAGATAGTCGAGTCGCAGGAGACCGCGAAATCTGACTCACTGCACTGGCGCGGATCGCGCGGGAACTTCAAATTCGGCATTTGGAAATTGTTTTTTTAATTCAGAAATACTGAATTTTAAAGTTTCAAATTTTGAGGGTAATGTCCCGGCATCGTTTTCAATCGTTTCGGATAATAAAAAAAAATATGATTTTGGTGTGTCAGTGCCCCTTTAAGGGACGCGCTTTAAAAGGTAAGCAAAGTAAACGGTACTCTCTATACTCTCTAAAAGAACTGGATAATGATCACTTCCAAAGAAGTTGTAGGACAAGCAAGGATGGATCAATGAATAAAATTGTGGTTTTTTTGGCGCATCAGCAACAAAGGTTATAGTGCGCTAGAGCTATGGTAGAAAAATAAAAAAAAATATATGAAATTATAGGATAGGGTCAATCACTATTGCCGCGGGCGCAGCTGACCAAGTAGGCAGCGCGCCCGTGGCGTAACGGTTATCGCGCTTGTCTCCCACGCGAAAAGCCAGGGTTCGATTCCAGGGAGCGGCGCATCTTTTGCTTATTCATCCTGCAAAATAGTATTCTGGTAAATTCGAGAATCCTGTTTCTTGTTCGAGGTCCGAATGTTCTACGCATCGAACTTTCTACGCCGATTATTCCAGAAGCCCACGCGTGTACAAAAGGGGCTCCGCGTGGCGAGCCGGAGTCAGTTTCGCCCAAGCGTTTGACTCTGCTCTACGCCGACTTCGACGCCAGCGACGCTCTGCTGTTATCTTCTGTTCCCTTTTTATTTTTGGGCACAAGTTCGCCCCATTAAACGTTTAATTTTCCTCAGTTATTCGTTGTTTCACCTTGTCATTCGTGACACTATAATGCCAAAAAAAAGATGGTATATAAGGCCGACATCCTTTAAAAAAATCATAAACTAGTGTATGTAGTATGAAAAATTCATCCTTAAGAGCTGATGGCCTAGCAGATCCGTACACAAAGCTGCCACAGTCCAGGCGTGAGCGGATTACCGAGCGATAGATTCGCAAAACACATAGACGGTCAGAGCCCCATGTCTTGTGGGACAAGACTTTAAGGAGGTTCAGTGATTTCTGGCATTTTAACTTCAGACTTTTTATATGAGGCACAAACGATAGCCTACGGTCGAAAGTGAGGCCCAGAAACTTGTGTTCTACTTTCACAGGAATAGGGGTCTGGCGCATATATAGAGACGGATCTGCAGGGACTCCCCTTATACGGGAGTAACAGACAGTAACCGTCTTTTCCGGAGAAAAACTAAAGCCGTTTTCATCCGCCCACTTTAGGAGATTGTTGATAGCAACTTGAAGCCTCCGTTCGCAAATAGAAAGATTGCACGACGAAACAGAGATTTGGAGGTCATCGACATAGAGTGAATATTGCACAGAGGAAGGTAGGGAACGGGCTATCGAGTTCATCTTTATCATAAAGGGAGTAACGCTGAGGACTCCCCCTTGAGGGACCCCAGTCTCCTGGACGAATTCTTTAGAGAAAGACGCTCCTAGCTTCATAAAAATGGTTCGATTAGAAAGATAGCTATTGATGGTAGCAAGCATCCTACCTCGTACCCAAACTTCATACAAATCGCGGAGAATTCCATGACGCCATGCTGTGTCATAAGCCTTCTCCATATAAAAAAAATATGATACGCACAACTGTCTGTTCACAAAAGCTTCACGAATTACGGTCTCAAGACGAACCAAATGGTCAACCGTAGAACGACAGGAACGAAACCCACATTGATTCTTATTCAAGATGTTTTCTTTTTCTAAATAGTACATAAGTCTTTTGTTTACAGTACGCTAAAACGTCTAGCTCAAACAGCTAGTAAGGGCGATAGGGCGATAGCTGATGCAGAAGAAGGATCCTTGCCGGGTTTTAAAAGAGGAACAACAGTGGCTACCTTCCATGCTGAAGGGAATTTGCCCTCGTGCCATATGCGATTAAAAAGGTACAAAATAAGAAATAATGTAGAAGGATGAAGATGTGTTAACATCTGGTAGTGTATGCCATCAGGTCCTGCAGCTGAAGGCTTAGTTAAGTGAAGGACCATTTCGAGTTCACGCATCGTAAGAGGTAGATTGTAGTCTTCATGGGCAGCACCTGTAGTCTTCACAGCATGTGATTCTGCACGTGCTTTGTATGCGAGAAATGCAGATGAATAATGTGCGGAGCTCGATACAAGAGCAAAATGCTCACCGAGAAGATCCGCTTGCTCCTTTAGACTTTCCGGACAAATCCCATTGTAGGAAAGAAGTGGGACTGAGAAGGCATGATATCTCCCTTCAATGCGATGAACTTTGTCCCAGACTTCTTTGACTGTTGCACTACTGTTAATGGAAGAGGCGTACCCCTGGAAGTTTTCACGTTTTGACCCACGTCGGATGTACCTTGCCTGAGCTTTCATTTGCTTAAAGCAACGGAGGTTGCTTTGCGAGGGGTAGCGTCGAAAGATACCCCAGGCTCTCTTTTGTTTTTTCCGTGACTCAGTACACTCTTCATTCCACCACGGCTTGGGTCGCTGCAGGAGATGCGTGGAAGTCCTAGGGATAGCAAGCCCTGCAGCTTGAAGAATAGAATTACTTAACAACTCTGTAACTTGGTCGACAGAAAGTCTATCAAGTGATGTGCATGCAAGTTGTGTCGCTTCAGTGAAAAGAGACCAGTTCGCTTTCTCAAACTTCCAACGGACAGTCCGCGTTGGCATGCACTTTGGAAGAATGGTGTTCTTTAGGGAAATAGGGAAGTGATCACTTCCATATGGGTTAGTACCTGCTGCCCACGTAAAAGAAGTAAAAATGAATGCACTACCGATGGAAAGAACAATACATGAGGACGATAATGATGATGGGCTAAAATAGGTAGGTTCTCCAGTGTTAAAAAGGCAAAGTGAATGCGATATTAAAATTGACTCGATCATTCGACCACGGGCCTCGATGTGGTCACTACCCCACAAAAAATTATGCGCGTTAAAATCGCCAAGTAAAAGAAAAGGTTCAGGAAGTTGATGTAAAAGCGCATTAAAATCATTTGTCGAAAAAGTAAAAGAAGGAGGAATGTACACGGAACATACAGTCACCACTTTGTGAAGGAGGATGCGCACCGCTACTGCCTCTAGCCCAGTACTAAGAGCGATTTCAGAGCAGGGAAGGTGCTTTGGAACAACCACTGCAACTCCTCCCGCAGAAACAGACGCATCCTCTCGGTCTTTTCTAAAAATATGATAGCGTCTAAGAAAATTTGTATGCTTTGAACTGAGATGAGTTTCTTGTAAACATAGAGCAAGTGGGCGGTGTTCCTCCAGGAGGAATTCAATATCATCAAAGTTCCTCAGTAGACCTCGGCAATTCCACTGGATGATTGCCGTCATTCTTTATAAAAATTTAAGCATCAGTGAAGAAAAAAGGGGGTGATGTATGTGATGATTTCATCAAGGAGGAAATACCCGTGTTGTCCCTTTATGCTTTTGTTTCTGGGTCTGCCACTCCATTTCCTCAGAATCTGGCCCTGGAGCAGAAAAGTTGCCTGCATCTGCAGTCTTTTCTGCCTCTACTGACTTCTTGGCAGGCCTGCCAGAGGCCTTAGAGTTGTCTAGGGATCGCGGGGGCAGCCCACGGTCCCTGCCTTGACCTGATGGGGCGGCGGTCGACGTGCTAGGTCGGCCCACAGTCCCGTCTGTATCATCCGTATCATCTGTATCGTCTGTATCATCTAGGAAGCAGCACGTGGCACATGCTGCTTCCTAGACGGGGAGGTTCTCCCCAGGGACGAGGAGCGAGAGACTCGCTCCGAGGCCAGAGGGACGGGACCAGGAGGTCGAGACGAAGGCGTGACCTCCATCGCTACTGCGGCGCCTAGGTCCTTGGTGCGACTAGGTGCATCTGCTGCTTTCGCAGCTGAGATAGAATGCCCAGGAAGCGCAAGCTTCAGCCTGGGCGTAGAGGACTGCAGTGGCTTCCCGAGGTCTCAAAAAGACACCTGGGTTGCCACTGATACCTTAGACGGTGCAGGTCCTCTGCTGGACACCGCCTCGGCAAAAGAGCCTCTCTGGAAAGCAGAGAGGCGGTGCTTTGCTTCTTGGTAGGTAATATCTACTTTCACCCTGAGAGCAAGTATTTCTTTTTCCTTTTTAAAGTGATTGCAAGATCGAGAGTAGGCAGGATGATCGGCGTTGCAATTTGCACATTTATAGTCGAGGTTGCAGTCGTCAGCAGTATGGTCAGTGCCGCTGCACCTGGCACAGGTCTCACGACCACGGCAAGCTCGTGAACCGTGACCGTACCGCTGGCAGCGAAAGCAGCGTAGCGGGTTCGGGACATATGGCCGCACTTTGCAGTTGATGTAACCCGCCTTTACGGTAGGGGGCAACGAGTTTTTCTCGAATGTCAGTAAAACATGTTTCGTGGGTCGTTCCTCGCCATCCTTACGGATTTTAATTCGTTTTGCAGCCACAACACTTTGAACGCTTAGACCCTCCACGATTTCCTCTTCGGAACTGGTTATGAGATCATCCTCCGATATCACACCGCGAATGGTGTTCAGCGTACGGTGTGCAGATACGGTCACTTTGAGATCATGTATCATATTCAGATTGAGCAGGGCAGTTGCCTGATATCTTTCATAAATCTCGAAAAGAAGGTCATCGGAAAAAAGCTTTTTCGCTTCATATTTTGCTCCAAGTGTGTTTTGAAGAACTTTAACAACAAGGAACGGAGATAGTTTTGAGAGTGGCTTAGAAGTGTCATCAGAGTGAAGAACGAAAAATCTTGTAAAGTGGTCGTTTGGGTTGTCTTGTTTCAGGAATGTGGAAAGTGCTTCGGTCCGGACTCTTTTCGGAGGCCGATCAGGTTGTTTTAGCTTAGAACCCATAAGAGGGGAATGGTGTTCGGAAACTGTGGTGCACCGCCCACCACCGAGCCCAACAAGGGTGTAGGTAGCACCCCATAACAAATATGGCTTTGCTGGGTATGCTACGCTACCAGTGCTACCCAGTAACTATAACCAAGAGTGGGTCTGGATAAGGAAATCTGTTACCACCCAAGGTTAGCTCTTGCCGCCAAAGGAGGTGAAACAGGAGTATGAGATGTGAGAGGGAAGTGAGAGAAAAAGGAAAGATAAAAGCAAAAGATCAGAGGGGATAGTAGAAGAGAAGGCGACTGACTGAATCATCCTGGTCGGGCCAAGCCAGGACACCCGTCTACGAGAAACGGGGGCCGAAGTGGTGTATTGCCTCACCCGGGGGGCCCCGAAGGGTCCAAACCTGCCCCAGGCTCGGCTCAACCACCAGGATGCCCTTTTCCCCGGACACGGGAAAAGCACGCACAACCAGACGTGGGCGGGCGAACCTGCATGGCTCGGGGTCCGTGGTGACGCCACTCACCAAACACCTGCTTTCACAGGTGCCGCCTGCAGGGGAAACGACGCCTATAGAAGAGGCTTTGTAGACTGCAGCAACGCAAAAGAGGCTACAAACGAGGTCACGGGAGCCATCGGGTCATGCTGTCGGATGTCGTAATCCCGGCAGTTGGTCGTGGAAGTTCCAGCAAAACCACGAGCGAATGCAAGTGTTGCTGTCGTCACGGCACCGCCAAAACTTCTGTGGACTGCTAATATGGAGAATGACCTGCAGCAGTACAGGCGTCTGCTGCATCCACCTTTGCTGATGTGGTACTGTCAGGGTTAAGGCAGGCAACAGCATCATACATCTGCGACGTCATCGGGTGGAAATTGGGAGACCACTTTTGAGGACGCCGTAAACACACCGGTCTGAGGAGCATATACCGTAAAATCCCGAGAGAGAGCCCACCTAACATTAAGAGCAAATCGGCTAAGAATATGGAGTGGGCTAACTTTCAGTGTACAATCAAGAAAAGTTTTAAAAAAACTGCTATTTTTAGGTTGTGTCACTTTCAAGCTTGTTATGAAGGTGGGGGGCAACGAAGCAAAGATGACTGTACTTCCAAGTCACATTTACGCCGAGGCCATCATTGATCCCAACACTACTATTACTAAGAGTGGGCAAGCTTTCAGTGTTTAAAAAAATATAGCAAATCAAGCCAAAAATAGGGGTGGGCTATCTTTCGGGGGTGGGGCATCTCTCGGGATTTTACGGTAGTCACAAATGATGAGCGACTCGCAATTTGTTCGCATTCAGCGTGAGACGGCCCACTTCGTCGCTCACACCCAAGAAGGTACAATTAATGATGCAAAATGTTGAAAATTCTATGCATAGCTACCATAAAAAGAAGCAGTTACCTGCTTCACTTTGACAGCCAATTGGAATAACTACATTAGAGCCCCAATAATGTCAAAGTAATTGACAAGAGAGAACGCCCAAAATTTTTAGTGTGCTGTTAAGGGCTTGAGGACAGACAGGCTGGAGACCGTGTTTTGACTATACGATGATCATGGTTTAATGGGACCCGTCTAGATAATGATAGCATCCAATGGTAAATCCAATTCCGCCTCCACCAGGCACCTCGAGGGCTGGAAAATAAAATGGCAAATTTAAATGAGGAAAATATAAATATATAATACTAGGTAGGAATATAAATACAAAATTAAAAATTAGAGTAAAAATGAAAGACATTTACAATCCCCTGTAACGCCGAATTAGAGCGCAGCTCTTGAGGAGGAGGAGGGGAAGGTACAAAGAGGAGGGTATGCCCCTCCACCTCATCTGTACCCTCCCCTTCTCCTCTCCTGCTCGCCTCCCATTTAGAGGAAAATTTTCCCGGTAAATTTAGCGGAAAATTTCCCCGCTAAATTTAGCGGGAAATTTTTCGCGCTAAAGTTAGCGGAGAAAGTTTTTCTGTAAATATAGCGGAAATTTTTTTCCGCTAAGTTTAGCGGAGAAAATGTTCCACTAAATATAGCGGGGAAAATTTTCCGCTAAATTTAGCGGGGAAATTTACCCAAAATGTAACGCGCTGTGATGTCATCTACAACGTCACTGGTGACCCTCGTGACGTCACACGTGACTTCACGCGTGAAGTCATCATAAGATTGGTTGGTTGGTTGATTTGGTGTTTATGGCGCAAAAGCTACTAAGGCCATAGAGCGCCAAAACAAGACTATTGCTGGAAAATGTTTAGGGAGAAAAAAGAGGCTTTAGTAGCCAGTGATTAGATAAAAGCACGGCCGGGCTAGAGCGGCGCCGCGCGCGCTTTCATACGGCCTCCGCAGCGGCGGCGAAAACAAAGGGGAGGAGTCTCGACGTACAGTTCCGCCGCTCTCCGCACGGGGGCTACGCGAGCCAACCCTTGCCTGGCACTTGCGCGCTTGCATTTGCAGGCTGCTTTCGACGCGCGTGCGGGCTGTTTTCGCAGCGTTTGTGCTTCTGTGATTTAACAGCAATCACATCGTCTTACTTTTCTTCGGTCTGAGAGAGGCTGAAGGCGTGAGTTTTCAGAAATTCATCGCAGTGCGCTGCATGTTGTTCAACATAGTAAAGTGAATTCAGTGTATATGCTTCGACCGGTGCCGTGATGGTGTACTGTTGTGTCCCGTACTGCAAATCGCGTGCCGGGAAAACGCCGGGGGTTTCGTTCCACCAGTTCCCTGTGGATCAAGAACTGTGCTCAAAATGGCAGCGGAACATTTCAAGGCAAAACCTCGTAATAAACGACAAGTCGCCATCAACTGTCGTATGCAGCAGGCACTTCCGTCGGATCGATTACGCTCCTGACTGCAGGATAAGAAAGCTGCTTCCCGGAGCCGTGCCAACTGTCTTTGAAGATTATCCCGCATACTTGGCGCCAAGTGCGAAGAAGCCCCGGAAAGAACCAGTCGTAAGACAATCTTTGCCCCTCGCAAACCAACTAAGCGGAAGGCAGAGCCAGAGGAACTACCTGCGGATTTGGATGCTCCGGAGAGTTTCGACAAGCCGTCTGCAAATGTTTCCACCCAGACCACTAACAATGATGCACAGCGATCAAGTCGGTACCTTTCTATGGTTGGAAGACTGCGTTCTCAAGTCGCCTATCACCGTTCTCAAAGTCAGAAGTCTCTGTCTCTTCTGAGAGCTGAACAAAAGGCAAGCGAGGCGTACCGTGCAAACAGGCACTTGGCTGCACTTGAGAAAATTGTGGCAGACGCTGAGCGAGGGGAAAAAAAGGCCGTTTTCCTTCTACATCAGATCGGAAGGTACGGGAAAAAGCATGACAGTTACCCTGAAGAGTTCATTCGAGAGTGCGTCATATGGCGTTTCATTTCGCCGAAAGGATATGACTACGCTCGCACGTTGGGCCTTTTAACCTTGCCTGCAAAGTGTACTCTACAGAGGTACATGGGTCCATCCCCGACGACATCCGGAATGAGCGCCGCGATGAAGGAAAGGCTCGTTTCCGAGGCGTCGATGCTGAGCAGCAAGCAGCATATGGCCTCCTTGATAATCGATGAAGCAAGCATCAGACCCAAGTGCATCTATGACAGGAAGGCCGACGCTGTGTTTGGCCTTAAAGACAAGCCCGGCGGTGATACGCCCAGCAGCTCGAAGGAAGTGCTCGCGAACAGAGTTTTGTGCTTTGTATTGCAAGGCCTGTCAAGCAAGTACAAAATTCCCTGTTCGTATTACTTCACAAAACAGCTGAGCGGCAGGGACCTGTTCACGTGGACAAAAGAGGTGATTCGCTGCGGTGGAATTGTGTGGCTTCGTTGTGACCCGCATTGTGACTGACAATTACTCAGCCAACGTCACCTTGTTTAAACACTTGGGGAGTGGCTCTCTGCAAACAGTCGTGAGGCACCCACACGATGACAGCCGCATCATTCTGCTCAGCTTCGATCCTTGCCACGTCCTGAAGAATGTGCGCAACCAGTTCCTGGAGCGACAGCTTACGGATGGCTCAGGTGTGATTAGTGGCACCTTCGTACAAGAGCTTTACGAGCACCAGAAGAATATGACAATCAAGCTTGCCAGGAATTTGACGAGGAAGCACGTCTACCCTACAAACCTGGAGAAGATGAATGTACTTCGTTCGGTTCAGATCTTCTCCCCACAGGTTTGTGCAGCACTGGAACACCTCGAAGAAAACTCCCGCAATGACCCTGCACTCTCCGCATTTAGGCGAGCAAGTTCCACCGTGCACTTCATGAGGACAATGAAAGATTGGCTTGATATGCACGACACCTCTTTCGGCGGAACGGGGCAGAAGACACCCATTGCAGACGTGGACGATGGCCGGCTGTTGTGGCTAGAAAATGACTTCACGTGCTATGTAAAGAAAGTACAAGCAAGCTCAGTCGCCTCTGGGAACGGCGCTTTCACCGGCGAAACGTTCCAGGCCCTGCTTTTCACTACAAAGTCAACAGTGGAAACAACTCGATACCTCCTAACCCAAGGCATCAACTACGTGCTAACAAGGAAGCTAAACAGCGACCCCATAGAAGCAGTATTCGGCAGAGTCAGGTACATGTGCGGTGGAAACGACATGCTCGACGCCCGGGCTGTGACGGCTGCTTTGGACCAAATTGTAAAATCCAAGTTCGCAAGGCCACCTGAAGTCGTGACGTGCGACACTGATGTTGACAAGTTGGTCAGTAGCCTGTCGGTGACATTCTCTGACGACCTGAAAGAGCTTAGGGAATGTACTTCCGCTCCCCCGCTGTCTGTGACATGCTCTGGTTTGGCCTACGTCGGCGGTTACATCGCGAAACTGATCACGGACTTCGGGTGCGAATCTTGCGCCATGCTCCTCACTACAAGCGACAAAGATCAGCCACTGTACGCGCTTTTGAGAAGCCAGGACAGAAGCGGGCTTGCCTACCCGAGGCCAGAGTTCCTTGCACTTTTAAACGGGATCGTCACATTCTTCGAGAAAATAGCAAAACACCTGCCACGCACGCATGTTCTCGAAGTTCTACAGCTGCTCGTAGAACCGCATCTTGAGGACGTACCTCTGCTGAACTGCCCCGAAAGTGTTGCCAATAGTCACGGAAGACGGTCAGCAAGTTTGATTGCTGACAAATTCTTCAGGATCCTTTTAGTGAATCACTCCACTCGAGTCACCGACGACAATGAAAAGCACATGAACTATACACATAAGCCGTCGAGGAAGCAATTCCGACTGTGAAGCTTCTCCAGCTCGAACAACGTTTCTTTTGTGCAAGACTGTTTTGTCACGCCGAAGATGATTTTTCTGGTGCTCGAACTGGGGAACGCCATTATTTATGTGCTCAAATGGTGCAATTGTGCTTTTTACTGTTTACTTCAATGTATTGCAAGCGTTTTAGGGGTAATTACCGAATGTTTACTTGCTAGCTTCTGACAAGCTCCTGTGCTGTTGTGCATAATACAGTAAGGTCTCATTGCTTCTCTCCAAATAAACTCGTTTCCAGTTTGCCTGGTGCCTTTCAGTTCACAGATTATCCCCGATGCTTTTTCTTCGGCATGCGTTTTTAAAGATTTCTTAACTAACGCTCTGCAAGTTTTAAGTCGTAACCTATGACAATTAGAGTACGCCGCTAAGTACTTCAACCTGCATATGAAACCGAAACATTGAAACTAGCCAAGGCGAATCAATCACGCTGCGCTAGAGCAAAATTTTGCAGCAATTCTGTTTGTTGCACCCGATGGCGGGCGCCCACGACAGCGGAGTACTTAGGATTTCAGTTCAGAAAAGGGGGAGGGGGGGGGGCAGGGAGGGCAGCGTGAAAGACCAAAAAGGTACACAAAAATTGAACCACACAACAGAAAAAAGCCAAAGCTTGTAATTTATTCACGATACACTAAAAATTTAGGGCGATTCCACGTTCTGTCGAATTTTGTAATTATTTAATTAATTTCTTTAAAGAAATTGCAAAATGGCTCATTGTCGCTTTGAGAACATACATCGAAGTCGCGTATGGCTGGTGCGTAGCGTGCGACACAAATAATCAGCCGAAGATCAGAAACCATTATTCGGTGATGGGCACGGAGTCTTCGTTTGGTTCTTCCTACCCGGCCCCCTTTAACCCCCCTTCTGCGTGCGCCAATAGCGGTGATTGTAGTGAAAAATAAAAAAAGAAGAGCAGAGGCCGCGCATAGCTCGCCCGCGCGCGGAGTGGGAGACGAGCGTGTCCGCAGGGTTGCCCCGCAGCGCCAGCTCCTAGCAGCGGCCGCAGGCAGGAACTAGGCCTCTTGCGAAGGCCGTATGACAGCGCGCGCGCGCTCTCTAGCCCGGCCGTGATAAAAGATGGTAATGGGGTACCAAAAGGTAAAAGGGTGATGGGCATGATATGTAGGTTACGAAAGCTACAATCGGTGTAGAAGGCCGATACTATCTAAAAATTTAAAAACGTTAGTGTGTGTCACAAGAGAATCATCACTTAAGAGCAGAGCTGGGTGTAGTGGAACTTGTTCTTGATACAGTTCCGAAAAATACAAAAGACGTTCCTCCTGATAAGCAGGACATTCAACTAGAATATGTAGAATGCTTAAGGCATTGTCACACTGCTCACAAGTGGGGGCATCTTCCCCACGAAGGAGGTAGCCATGAGTCAAATGAGTGTGACCAATCCCGAGCCGGCAAAGGACAACCTCAAAAAAGCGTTCCTGGTGGCGTGCACTCTGCCATTCGCTCAAAAGAGGTTTGATCATGTGCAACTTGTTGCTGACTTCTTGATCCCATTCAGCCTGCCATTTGGACTTAACGTGACGCCTGAGAAGGGCTTTGTAGTCTGCACAAGGAATGTTGTGGAGATCAACTGTTCGCTTCATACAAGTACTTGCTGCGCGATCTGCTGCCTCATTGCCCGGAATGCCCACGTGGCTGGGAATCCAGCAAAATATAATTTCGTATCCCTGTCTTGAGGCAGCAACAACCTTATTTCGCAGTTCAAGGAGTAGGAAGTGCTTGAGGGGTGTTAGTGAAGACAGTGCATGCAATGCACTGAGGGAGTCGGTGTATACGATGGAGTGAGACAGCTTTTCATCCAGTATGTAGCTTATGGTTAGAAGCAGACCATAGAGTTCTGCTGTAAAAATAGAAGCAGAGGAGTCGATTCGCCTAACAACTTGAACTGTCGGGCCAATCATAGAACACCCAACAACAGATTCAGTCTTTGTACCATATGTGTAGAAACTTACATATTCGGCATACTGACTTTGCAGAGCAAAGAATTCTTGAAGAAACACACCATTGGGAGTATCAGCTTTCTTGTATCGTGTGAGTGAAAGGTCACACTTAATGGCAGGGTGCTCCCAAGGTGCTCTCACAACAGTAGACTGCACTACAGGGGGCCTCCAATTGAGTCCCATGTTCTCACAGGCACTTTTCAATCTCAAAGAGAAGGGAGGCACAGTTGTGGCTTCATTTTGAAACACCCTTTCAGAGCGCATGCCTTCCACAGCCATTCGTGCAGGGTGATCAGAAATGGACCTGACTCGCAGGGAATACATAAAGCCCAATGAGAATCTTCTCTTCTCAAGAGACAGCTCGTTGGCCTCTGCATACAGACTTGGCACAGGAGACGTGCGAAAGGCACCCGTTGCCAATCGCAGCCCAAGGTGATGGATAGGGTCGAGCATTTTTAGAGTTGAAGGCCTAGCTGAACCATAAACAATACTGCCATAATCCAGTCGTGATCGCATTATCGAGCGATATATGCTCAAAAGGCACGTCCGGTCAGAACCCCAGGATCGGTGGGACAGGACTTTAAGAATATTAAGTGATTTGTGAGCTTTTAATCTTATACCCCTGTCAGACGGGCACGTTAAATGACATTTAAGCAAAATGACATTACAGCTCGGCCAATGAGCGTGAGCGATGAAGAACCAGGATCACGTGAAGAACCAGGATCACGAGCTGATTCGCCGAGCGGTGAATGACATTCGATCAAAATGACATTTACTTTCCCGTCTGACAGGGGTATTAGATTCTTAATATGGGCTCCAAAGGTTAGTTTGCTGTCAAATATAAGACCCAGAAACTTGTGCTCAGGCTTCACAGAAACTGTGGCATTGTTTAGTGCTAGAACAGGCTCTGGAAATAGTCCGCGTTTCCGAGAAAAGCACACACAAACAGTTTTATCTGAGGAAAACTTAAACCCATTTTGATTTGCCCAGGTTGATAGCTTATTGATGGTTAGCTGAATTCGTCGCTCACACAGTGACAGATTGCAAGAGGACACAGAGACCTGAAGGTCGTCTACATAGAGTGAATATTGCACCGATGGGGGAATAGCCAATGCAAGGGAGTTCATTTTGACAATAATAAAGTGACACTCAAGAGGAACACCATTTTCCTGAACAAACACTTTGAATAAAGTTGTTCCTATCTGAACGCGAAAGGTACGCCTGCTGAGGTAGCTCTTAATGGTACAAAGCATTCGACCGCGAATACCCAGATCATGCAAGTCCCTCAGTGTACCAAAGCGCCAGGCTGTATCGTAGGCTCTTTCGAGGTCGAAAAACACAGATAGGCAATGTTGTCTATGAACGAAAGCCTCACGCACGACTGTCTCCAGCCGTACTAAATGGTCAAGAGTGGACCGAGACGAACGTTAGTTAGTTAGATTAAGATTTTAATGGCGCAGCAGCAACGGTGGCCATAATGCGCCGAACAAAATGTGTATTAAAGATCAAGAGAAACAGATGGTAGCCTAGAGAGACGTTTTACAACTGGTGTAGATATCCAGTTCTGTTAATAAAATCAAAAACTCGTCTAAGTGGTACTATAGCGTTGTCTCCAAGTAAAAACATAGGATGAAAGGGAAGATGGTTTCTAAAAAGTTCAGGAAAACATGATACGCGCAGTTGATGAGAAAACCTACACTCCCATAGAATGTGTAAAACTGTAAGTAATTCCCCACAATGGGCACAAATAGCAACATCTTCGCCACTGAGAAGGTACATATGTGTCAAACGTGAATGGCCAATTCTCAAGCGGCAAAGCAGAACCTCAAGGTGGCGGTTTTTGTGAAATGAACTCTCCCAGGTGCCTATCATGGGTTTAATCACATGGAGCTTGTTGTTAGTTTCAGTGTCCCATTCTACCTGCCAAGTCTTTAAAAGAGTTTTCTTTAGAAGTGGTTTAAAATCCTGGTAGGGCAGGCCAAAAGATACTATTGAGTCTGCGGCAGATGCAGCCAGGCGATCTGCATTCTCATTTCCTGCGATTCCCACGTGACTCGGTACCCAGCAAAATTTGATATTACATCCCAGGCGAAGAGCTCTGTTTACTTTAAAACGAACATGTTGTGTAAGTACATTCTTTGAAGAAACTCTGGAAGAAATAGCAGATAAGACACTTTGCGAATCAACGAAAAGGACTGCGTTCAATACACTGTTATCTAGAATATGCTCAATGGCTAATAAAACACCATAGAGCTCTGCAGTAAAGATGCTCGCCATTGAGTCAAGCTGCACAGCTCTTTCAAAGTTACTAGAAAAAACTGCACAACCAACGGAACATAAAGATTTCGACCCGTCGGTATAGTACTCGGCGCAACCTCTAGGTATCCTTTCTTGCAAAGATAGAAACTCTTGCTGAAGAAACTGTGGAGCCACGGTCTTCTTACTGTATTTGGTGAAAGACCAGTCACAACATACGGGTAGCTCGTTCCAAGGGGCAATTCTATCTATAGATTTTAGCAAGTTAACACCTCTTGTGGAAGGGTCAGGGAGGTTGAGAGAGCTACAAATACTTTGAACTCGAAACCTTAGGGGGCGCACAATTGTTGGCTTGTTTTCAAACAAATTACAGAACTGAGGAGTGTGTAAAATACTATAAGCAGTATTTTTCGGATCCGAAAGCACTTTGTAATAATAAGACAGGCTCAAGTACTGTCGGCGTTTTTCAAGAGACATTTGGTGCGTGTCCACATACAAGCTCAATACGGGTGATGTGCGAAATGCCCCAGTGGAAAGCCGGAGTCCGAGGTGATGTACCGGATCCAACATCCTTAGTGTGGATGGTCGTGCTCCAGGCGTGACTGAACTAAAGCATTGTACAACCGTAGGAGGCATCGCCTGTCAGACCCCCAAGATATATGTGACAGCACCTTAAGGATGTTTGAGGATCGCAAGCACTTCTGCTTTATTTCCTTTAAATGAGACTTGAATGTAAGCTTTTTATCAAAGACCATGCCTAAAAATTTATGTTCGTGCTTCACCGATATTTCTGTGTTATTCAATTGTAAGATTGGATCCAAAGACAGACCTCGTCGCAGGGAGAAGGGCACACACACTGTTTTCTCAGGGGAAAATTTAAAACCATTTTCATTTGCCCACTTGCTCATCCTATTTATTGTGAGCTGCAATTGCCGTTCACAACTAGAGATGTTGCAAGACGAGAAAGATATTTGCCCGTCGTCCACATAAAGAGAGTAAGAAACGGATGACGGTATAACTTGAGCTAGACTGTCTATCTTAACAGCAAATAAGGTGGCACTTAAGACTCCACCTTGGGGGACACCATTTTCTTGTAAGAAGACACTGGATAAAGTAGAGCCTAATCGAACTTGAAATGTATGTTCACTTAAGAAGTTCTGTAAGCAACGGAGCATGCGGCCACGCACTCCACAGTTGTACAGATCTCGAAGGATACCATACCTCCATGTAGTGTCATATGCCTTCTCTAAATCAAAGAACACAGACACACAATGCTGCCGGTGAACAAAGGCCTCACGTATGACAGTCTCAAGTCGGACCAGATGGTCCATGGTTGACCGTCCAGCCCGAAAGCCACACTAGTTAGTGTCGAAAACGTTTATCTCCTCCAAAAAAAACATAAGGCGGCGATTTATAAGCCTTTCATAAGTTTTCCCGAAACCGCTTGTAAGTGGTATGGGGCGGTAGCTTGTAGCAAGAGAGGGATCTTTTCCAGGCTTCAGCAAAGGTATAACGTGGGCACATCTCCGAGAATGCGGAAAAGCAGCAGCTTCCCAAAGGTAATTGAAAAAGGTCAGCAGGTGGGACAAGGATTCATGAGACAGGTGCTTGAGCATCTCGTAGTGAACTCTGTCTGGCCCAGGTGCAGACTGCTTTTTTAAGCTGAGAGCAACTTCGAGTTCACACATTGTGAACGGTCTGTTGTATGCAGCAGAGTTAAAGCCTGACACAGTGATTTTCTGTTTTTCAGCGGTAGACCGGAACTTTACAAACTCCGTACTGTAATTGGAAGAACTACAAACATGCTGAAAATGTTCTGCGAGGAAGTCTGCTTGCCCTGTTAGAGATGCTGAGATTGAAGGAAAAAGTGGAATCCTGAAAGCATGGTACTGCCCGCGAACTTTTTTGAGACGATCCCATACTTCTTTGGCAGTGACAAAACTATTTAAGGATGAAACATACTTTGTCCATGAAGCCCACTTTGCCCGTTTTCGCGTCCACCGAGCTTGTGCTCTTTTCTTCCTAAACTCGATCAAGTTACGGAAAGTTGGATATCGCCGAAAAGTTCCCCATGCCTTGTTCTGGCTTTTCCGAGGGGAAGTACATTCCTCATTCCACCAGGGCTTGCACCTCCGGGGAAGATTTCCTGAAGTCTGTGGAATTGAAGCGGAAGCAGCATTTATAATGCATTCTGTAACGTAAAGTGTCGCATCCTCCGGAGTCATATGAAGAAACAAGGAGGGATCAAGTGTTGCTTCTAAACCAAAAATAGACCAGTCGGCCTTTTCCAACTTCCATCGCGGAAGTCGAGTTGGTATTGATGAAACTGCTAAAACACTCTCTAAAATTATGGGTAGATGGTCGCTGCCAAAAGGATTGTCTAAAACGTTCCATGAAAAGCATGGAAGTAGAGATGGCGATGATAGTGATAGGTCGATCGATGTAAAAGTGTTGTGGGCAGCACTAAAAAATGTTGGTTCTTTTTTATTCAGCAAGCAGATTCCAGTTGATAATAAAAGTTGTTCAACAACTCCACCTCGAGAGTCTTGACGAGAGCTTCCCCACAAAGGATGGTGGGCGTTAAAATCACCAAGGATTAAAAAAGGTTTGGGAAGTTGGTTGATGAGTGCTTGGAGTTCATGAAGACGCAGCGGAACATTAGGTGGTAAGTAGAGTGATACTAGAGTGATGAGGCGGTCAAGGAGGATGCGAACTGCAAGTGCCTCAAGTGAAGTTTGTAAAGGAACTTCAGCGCATGCCACTCCACTTTGAACCACCACTGCTACACCACCCGAAGGGTTTGAAGAATGGCGGTCCTTCCTAAAAACTTGTTGATGACGCAAAACCTGCGTGTGCAAATCAGTCAAATAAGTCTCCAGTAGGCAAATAGCAACAGGACGGAGCTCATCAAAAAATGAATTGATGTCATCTATGTTACGTAGAAGGCCGCGACAGTTCCACTGCATAATGCCTATGTGCATAGCTAGTGCAAAGTGAATATAAAAACTGGTAAAAAGTAAAATGAGATGACTATGGCTTAAAATCTATTTTTTTTTTGCGCGGGGCGTTTTTCTTCTTTACAGCCTCTTTCTGCTGGCCAGTAGAGTCACTGGTGGCAGAAAGAGAGGAGTCTGATCCAGCGAGACTTTCCTCGCCGGACTTGGGTCCCCCCTCGTCCATAGGCTCCTCGGGGGGGAGCCGGAGGGAGACCCGGTGGGGTCGGCAGCCTTAACGGCTCACCAGGTTTCTGCAGCGTCGAGACGCGGGGTTGGCCCCGGCCTCGAGGGGGTGGGGCGGTAGGGGCGGCGGGGGGTGCCATCCCCTGTTTCAGGGTGGACGTTGAGGGAACAGCGTCCACCGTGCGGTTGGGGTGCAGTGCAGCTGGCACTGCTCCCACAGGTTTTAGAGGGGACACTGACGGGAGACACACCCTCTGGAGGGGTCTGTGTTCCCGCCGATGCCATCACGGGCCGTGCAGGTCCCTTGCGCACGACCTCGGCATATCCTCCTTTCGATAGGAAGGAAACACGTTTTTTCGCCTCATGGTAGGAGATGTTTTCTGTGGTCTTCAGAGTCAATATTTCTTTTTCTTCTTTCCATTTCGGACAAGAGCGTGAGTATGCTGGATGACGACCTTCACAGTTGACACATCTTAGTTCATTCTCGCAACCGTCAGCAACATGCTCTTTACTGGAGCATTTCGCGCAAGTATCACTTCCTCGGCAGCTCCGTGACCCATGGCCGAACCTTTGGCACTTAAAGCACCGCTGAGGGTTCGGCACATAGGGGCGAACACGGCACCGGAGGTAGCCTGCTTTTATGGCCTCTGGAAGGGTGGTGGTGTCGAAGGTAAGTATAATGTGTCTCGTTTTACGCTCTACACCCTCACGACGAAGGGTGATGCGTCGAGCGGCAACAACTCCTTGATCTGAAAGGCCTTCGACGAGTTCTTCCTCAGATGAGTCCATTAGGTCATCCTCTGAGATAACTCCTTGAACAGTATTAAGCCTGCGGTGTGAGGTAACAGTTACTTTGTATTCAGACACAGCATTGAGAGAAAGAAGGGCATCACTTTGCTTTTTGGTGTTGATCTCAACAAGAAGGTCACCGGACGGCATCTTTTTAGCAGAGTACTCCTTCCCAACGATTCCTTCTAGTACCTTGGCGACCAGGAAAGGGGACAGTTTAGCAAGTGGTTTTTTCTTCTTTAGAGTGTAAGACAAAGAATTTCGGGAATTTTTCGAGTACTATAGATGTTTTGGGGGTGACTTGAGCTTCGGTGCGACCTCTTTTCAGAGGCCGATCAAGAAAGGTTTTGTTACGCTGACCCATATGAGATGGGAGGAAATTTCAGTGCCCGGGTGCACCGCCCACCACGGAGCCCAACAAGGGGGTAGGTAATGTGCCATAGCAAGATGGGCTTGGCTGACACAATTACTCTACCAGTGCTGCCCGGGCACTATACCCTAGTGTGGTTGCAGGGACAGGACCTGTTTCCACTCAAGGTTGGCCCTTGCCGCCTAAGAAGGTGAAAAAGGAAGGAAGAGAGTGTAGAAGAAAAAAGAAAGAGGTGGGAGGAAAAGTGAAAGAAGGAAGAAGAGGGTAGAAGAGGCGACTGACTGAATCATCCTGGTCGGGCCAAGCCAGGACACCCGTCTACGAGAAGCAGGGGCCGAAGCGGTGTATTGCCTCACCCGGGGGGCCCCGAAGGGTCCAAACGTACCCCGGGCTCAGCTCAACCGCAAGGATCCCCTTTTCCCCGGACATGGGTACGCCACGCACAGCCAGACGTGGGTGGGCGAACCCACATGGCTCGGGGTTCGTAGTGACGCCACTCACCAAGCACCTACTAAAGTAGGTGCCCCCTGCGTGCGGGTATGGTGGCCCACGTGGCTGGGGTCCGTGGTGACGCTACTCACCAAGCACCTAGCACACAAGGTGCAGGCGCCCCCTGCGGGGCTCGGGGTCCGTGGAGACGCCACTCTCCAAACACCTGCTTTCACAGGTGCCCCCTGCGGGAGACCGAGACGAACGATACCCGCATTGGTTCACATCTAGATGTTTGTTTAGTTCAAGGAAATACATCAGTCTTCTATTAATTATTCGTTCAAGAGTCTTTCCAAAACAGCTAATCAAAGCGATAGGCCTATAACTAGCTGCACAGGATGGCTCCCTACCCGGCTTGAGTATGGGTATGATTGTTGCCTTTCTCCAGTCCAATGGAAAGTAGCCCTCAAACCAAATACGATTAAAAAGGTATAAAACAATATCAAGTGTGGAGGGATGGAGATGTTGGAGCATATAGTAATGAATACCATCTGGACCAGGAGCCGATGACTTAGAGTTTTGGAGCACTATGTTCAGTTCGTGTAAGGTAAAGGGCGCATTATAAGCTTCACGTTCACCACCAGATGTTTTCTGTACCATACTCTCAGCTTTCTTTTTATGTTGCAGAAAAGCAGGTGGGTAATGCCGAGAGCTGGAAATAAATTCAAAATGCTTGCCAAGGATGTTGCCCTGCTCTTCAAGATTGCTTGGGCATTTTCCATTTCTGGAAAGAAGTGGAATGGTAAAAGCATGATATGAGCCATTTACTTTATGATTCCTGTCCCATACTTCTTTGGGAGAAGTACTGCTATTGATAGAGGACGCATATTTTTGCCAGCTCTCGCGTTTCGCTTTGCGACGAATGTACCTAGCACGAGCTTTCAATTTTCGGAAAGATATCAGGTTATCCCGAGTTGGATAACGTCTTAGAACACCCCAGGCTTTGTTTTGCTGTTTGCGACTCTCTTTACAGTCTTCATTCCACCATGGCTTCATTAAAGTCTTCATTCCACCATGGCGTATCAGTCAAGAAGGAGTTAGATGAGAAAGAAGTAGCACTCTTAGAAACCGATAAGTCGGGTGTGTTTTCAGTGTTACCAATGTTGGAGTTCCGAAGGAAATCAGACGAAGCCATGGCGGGGTTGTTTAGACCTTTTGACGGTTGTTTTAAAAAGTCCAAAAGGGAAATTGTGAGGGTTTGTAAGGACGCCGATCTAGCCGCTTTGGCCACCAGAATTAATAATGTTTCTAAAGACACGTTTGGCATTAAATTTTTCCTTAAGGACCACAAGGTGGATCTTCCTCTCAGAGTAGTCGTAAACGAGAATGGCACATGGCAGAAAATAGTGTCCTCATTTCTACAGAAGACTCTCACGATCTTGGATACAAGATCCCCGTTGTCGCTGCGGTGTTCGGATGATTTAGTGGCTGACTTGCAACCTTTCCATGGAGAGAGGTGCAGGATCTTTTCACTTGACATAAAAGATCTGTACTATTCTTTAGAACCTAAGACTTTGTTGGCTAGGGTAAGCAGCTTTTTGGAAGAACATTTAGTCAGTTTCCAGTCGCAGTCGGGGTTATCTGTCCAGGATGTTCTAAGGATTTTAGAGGTATACCTAGGTTCTACGGTGGTGCAACATAACGGTCAAAGATACATCCAGCAACAAGGTGTGTGTATTGGATCGGCGGTAGCCCCAGCTCTTTCTGATATTTATCTAAGAGACCTAGATCTGCGTCTTCTAGAGTCCTTTAGACATAGGTCCCCTAGGGAGATTCTGGTGAGGAGGTACGTAGACGATATTTTGGTATGTTCTACAGATGGTTCCTTAGCGGATTCTTTGGAGAAGGTAGTGTTCGAAGCAGCACCCGAATTAAAGTTTTCGATAGAGAGACCAAATGACGACCGTTTGCAATATCTCGATCTTCAACTTAGGACTAGTTCCGGCCTTTGTTGGGAGTACGGAAAGTTCAAAGCAAAACCTCTTCTTCCTTTCAATAGCTGCCATTCTAAACATGTCAAACTGGGGATAATTCGAAATCTCGTCGATTCAGCAGTACAGAAGTCATGCTCACATTTTATTGGCTCTTCTCTTAGTCGTCTGACAGAACGGTTCGAGGTTGCTGGATATCCTCAGGAACATATTCTAAGGCAGTTGGTGCATATGATATTTCCAAAGAAGTCAATTCAGAAAAATCCTAGACCTTCAAAGCGAGTAGTCCTTCCATATTTCCATAAAATTTCTCACAGCATCAAAGCGTTAGCCAGCAGGTTTAATGTTGGCACTGCCTTTTCTACAGATTATAGAATGAGCCGTTTGACTCCTTTTGCCTCGACTGTTTCAGGTTGTGCGATAAAACACAGAGAAAAGGATGTGGAATGTTCGTCGGGTGTCATTTACAAGATACCCTTTGATTGTGGCCTTTGTTATATTGGTCAAACTAAACGATGTATAAATGAGCGGTTGACCGAACACAAACGTTGTATAAAGAAAAAAGACCCGTACTCCGAAGTGTCAAAACATCTGATCGAATGTAGGAATTGTGTACCGTTGTGGCATTTAACTTCAGTAGAGTTGCGGGAAAAAGATGACCATAAGCGATTGATAAAAGAGTCATTAACAATATTAGGTCACGGGAACGCAGTTAATAAGCCGTCGTTTGGATTGGACGACGAACTTCGACGGTTTCTTAGGCTGTGAAAAGTTCTGACCTTCAAGGTTTATGGCTGTAGGTTTCCGGGTAGAGGGGACGTTGGGTCGTTCTTTTCTTTTTGTATGTGTGTTACTGGGCTTGGGGGTACCAGTGTGTTTGGTTGTCGGGAAGCGAGGGGTCAAAGATAAGAGAAGTGCATGAGGCAGAGTCCATTGTCCTTGTTGTTTTGTCAGAGGATTCGTTGGTGGAAAAAGTGGCATTCTTTGGGGTTCTCACCCTCTCCCCCTTTTTTCTTTTGTATTGAAGTGCCTATATAACCAGGTTTCGGAAAATAAAAATTTCAGCTGTGTTAGAGACTTTTTAGTGTCGTGTCGTTTACCCGCAGTCTCGGGGTTATCTCAACCATGGCTTCGGTCGTCTAGGAAGCTGTCCAGACGACCGAGGGATTGAAAGTGACGCGGCCGTGAGAATATGGGATGTTAAAAGATGGTTGAGCTCATCAATCGAAAGCTGATCGAGGCGAGAATAGGCCAGGAGTGACGACTGCTTAAAAAGACTCCAGTCTGCCTTTTCAAACTTCCAGCGTGGATGGCGCGTAGGTGAAGACTGAGGAGTGTCTTTACATTTTAAAATAATGGGGAAGTGGTCACTTCCATGGGGATTCTGATCAACAGTCCATGAAAAATCAGGTAGCAGATTTGCACTGCCAATAGAAAGATCGATGCATGTAGATGACAAGGATGAAGGACTAAAATATGTAGGATGGCCAGTATTAAAAATGCATAGTGGATGTGAAAATAATATGGATTCGATTATCTTTCCGCGTGTATCTGTATGATCACTTCCCCAAAGGGTACTATGTGCGTTAAAATCACAGAGTAAAAGAAAGGGCTCTGGAAGCTGGCTTAAAAGGGACTCGAGATCTTGTCGCTTCAGAGAAAAAGAAGGTGGAAAGTACACTGAACACAGAGTTATAGCTTTATGCAACAAGATATGAACAGCGACAGCTTCGAGTGGCGTCTGAAGCGGAACCTCTGCACATGGAATATGTTTTGGAAGCACCACCGCAACGCACCACAAGAAATGGACGTGCTAGGGCGGTCTTTACGAAACACACTGTAGCGTCTCAGAAAGTTTGTGTGAGATGTATTATTGTGTGTTTCCTACAAGCATAAGGGAGATGTCTTATACTCTTCTAAAAGGAACTCAACATCTGTAAGGTTAGTGAATAAGCCACGGCAGTTCCACTGAAGAATTACAAAGCCCATTTTAAAGGATAAAAGATTTCATAAACGAATTAAAGCAATTCTGCATGTTCTACACCCAAAGGAGGAACCACCGGCTTTTTTCCTTTCTGTTTTGATTTAGCGGTTTGCCAATCCATGTCCTCTTGATCCGAGAAAGGACCTGAAGAAGCGGCAATGTCAACAGCTCCCACTGCATCCTGAACCTTGGACGCAGGTTCCACGACTTTCCGGCCACGGCCAGACCCCGCCGAAGAAGGCTTCGACGTACCAGGCCGGGACCCTCCCGCATTCACGCTTTCAACATCTTTTGACGTTGAGGGAGCAGCAGGTGGGCCCTGTTGCTCCGTAACAAGGCGGGCCGCCTCTGAGGGAGTGGAACGACGGCCTCGCTCCCCATCTTGAGAAGAACCACTGGCACGAGGCTGCCGGTCAGCCGGTGGACGTGCCTGAATCGACTGGTGTAGCTGTGTGCTCCCAGCGTTACCTGGGGCACCCTGCTTCCCCGCAGGTTGTTTCGGGGCCTGAGAGGGGCCTACCAAGTCCTCAAGAGAGAACTGAGTGGCCCTGGATTCCGTACGTGGTGCAGGGCCCCTGCGCACCGCGTCGGAGTAGGTGCCCTTGGAAATGAAGGAAAACCTTTGTTTTGCTTCAGGATACGACAAGTTCTCTTTGGCTCGTAAGCTAAGAATTTCCTTTTCCTGTCGCCACAGAGGGCAGGAGCGAGAGTAAGCAGGGTGGGGACCCCTGCAGTTAGCGCAGGCAACTGAACCTTCACAGACGTCGGCCACATGGTCGTGGCTCCCGCACTTTGCGCACGTCTCCCTCCCCCGACAGCTGCGCGACCCGTGACCAAAACGTTGGCAACGGAAGCATCGCTGTGGGTTTGGGACGTACGGTCTGACACGGCAATTCAAGTAGCCAGCTTTGACGAGTGCAGGAAGCGTGTGACGTTCAAAAGTCAGGATAAGGTGTTTAGTTTTCACCTCTGCGCCGTCACGCCTCGTCATAATGCGTTTGACCGCCAATACTCTAGATGTTCGCAGGCCTTCCAAGATCTCGTCTTCACTACTGGAAAGAAGATCATTTTCTGAAATCACCACTCGAATGGTGTTGAGGGTTCTGTGTGTGCTCACTGTTACCGGCACGTCACCTAGGGATGTCAATTTTAGAAGAGTAGTGCTCTGGGACGTTCTTGCAACTTCAACAAGCAAATCACCAGAATGCAGTTTTTTCGCTTTGTAATCACCACCTATCTGACTGTCGAGAACTTTTGCAACAAGGAACGGTGACATCTTTGATAAAGGATTGGCAGGGACCTCGGAGTGGATCACCATAAATCTTGAAAAAGTTTCATCTTCTTTATCTTTCACTATGACTGTTCGTTCGGGACGATGCCTCTTAGCGGCACGTCCTGAACTTGGGGTTTTGGTTTGGGGGGTTGCCATAAGAGGCGAAGTTTGTTCGGAAGCTGTGGTGTGCCGCCCACCACGGAGCCCAACAAGGGAATAGATAACACACCATAACAAAAAGGGCTTTGCTGGAAACGTTATGCTATTAGCACTGCCCAGGAACTATAAGCAAGTGTGGTACTGGACAAGGGGTCTGTTGCCACCCAAGGTTAGCCCTTGCCGCCAAAGAAGTTGAAAAAGGAAAGAAGAGAAATGAG
>JABSTQ010005951.1:0-33731 GCA_013358835.2 Ixodes persulcatus | reverse complement strand
GTATTTGGGTAAAAAATGAGACGTAGGGGGCATTATTTTTTGTTTAATTTTTGATATCAATTGCAGTTTGAAAGTTTCAATGCTATTTTGTCAAATTGGCACACTTATTTCAATTAGTTTACTTACATCTATAAATACTTACAGATATGACACGTACGAGTGCATCACAGGGCGCCCTTGTCTATCATTTCACAGACAAAAGCAAACAATAACGTGCCTAAATGAAATATAACAGAAAATACGCCGCGCAAATGACAAGGATTAGTAGGCGTACACAGGACAAGTGCTTGTCCAGTGTACTTCGTCTGCCAGTCCTTGCCTTTTGCGCTGTGTGTTTTCGTTATGTGTAACGAACTAGCCTACCAGTTAATTTTAATTTAGTTCTTAAATAAAAAGAATGAGTTAATTCTTGTTACCAAAAACGAGTCATAGTTGCAATATTCTGATAATGTGTGCGAAGCTTTATACGCTCACTTGGCTACGCATGCCACGTTATGGGCTCGCAATAAGGCTATGACCAAAACACCAACTGCAACATACGTGCTCGGTCTCCTCGACATGTGCGTTTCACCTTTTTTCTTTTTTTTTTTCTTCTTTCGTCAAGTATTGAAATGATCGAAACGATGTCTCATACGTGTCTTACACTATAAAAGCGAATTCGATAAAATGAGCACTTGCGACAAGGTAACATGAAACCTCCTCTGGGTGCATTGCACTTGGCAGTTTCAAACATGCAACTTTCGAAGCATAACTTCGTCTCTGTCAGCAAAGCCGTTCAGATAGGCATGGAGTTTGTTCATTCTATAGTCAGTTGCGCTTTAATGAGGGTCAGATAAAAGCTACAATTAATATACGCGTTCGAGGAATTTGCAGGTATCTGGACAAATAAGCCCACTTCAAATGTCAGTATTTAATAACATATGGGCCAGGAATATTGGGGACGCGTCGTAGGACAGTGTAATATTAGTAACTCGGACACTGGCAGTGAGTGCTGTTCAAGTGACAACACCATCCGACCTCGGAGGTTTTCCTCTATAAAGATACAGAGAGCCGAGAGGGCATTCGGCCTCTATTCCGGGTGCATTCGTTGCTTTGTTTCGGCACTCAGAACCTTTCGTAGACGACAAGGGTCGTTGGTCGGGATCACAGGATACATTATACATGAAAAGGTTACAAACCTTCATCATGAAGACATCTCCGGGGGAGAAGGTGACTCCAATATTAGCAAGTTCCTGAAGCAGAGAAGAAAGGAAGGTAGGTTAAATAAGGCTATGAAGGTAACATTACAGTGTATGTTTGGCGTCCGAGAAGTTAAGCCTCCCTGTTAAAAAAGATAAAATAACGATATTTCCAAACAACCTTTCGATTGGTTATTAAGTTCAAGCAGAGAAAATGTGGTCAAGAGATCGGGTAAAACAAGCGATCAGTCGATCAGTGTTTTGAGCTCTAGGATTATAGAGATACATTTCCTCCCCACATTAAATTTACAAAAAACGAAATGTCAATAGGAATTAGGTCAGTGTCTAAGTTACAACAAGCTCCCCAAGTGCTACACACAAGTAGTGCACGATCGTTCACTGCTCAAACCATTCCGTAAAAACGCAGTGGTAGATCCGACATTGAGCATGGAAAATGCACCCGAGCAAAATCTCGGTCAAAAAGAAACAAAACAAAACAAAACAAAAACGTAAAAAAATATTTATGTGCTTAAGTGCACCATTCATACTTTTGGCATTCAACCCAGCGCATGTTCTACTCGAGTCTAAGTGTGCGACATGCCAGAATTCATGAGCAGTGCAAGGGAGGGCAAGATAAAGTCTCCGCTAGCTCTAGACTGCACACCTGGTTCTTCGACATCCAAATCTCGAAACGTTCGCCTTATTTCTCAAGCATTCATAGCTTGACATTATCAAAACGTGTATCACAGTTGTGATTTGGCTCTAGCTTGTCTTTCTCTGTGGCAATTGCTGTTTTAAGTGACTTTTAGTCAACTGACAGTCGGTCGAATGATGAAACCGTTCAAATCCTTTGTCCGTGTCGTTACTCATGACGTGCCACGGTTCCATAAGCTGATATTTGACTCACTTAATTTTAAAAGGAATCGAGTGACGCACTCGCGCTCATGCTTCCCACAACGCTGGACTGAATCCTTGAGAAAACAATCAATTACTCAAGAACACGCCATAAAAAAGTATTCAATGCAACTATTACCGGCTGTGCTCGTAAATGTTTGAAAGTTCATCTAAAGTACTTCAGTACTGCAGATAAAAAAAAAATATCGAGTGTTCCTTTAACTTGTGATACTTTTCCGGATACGACTCCAACGGGACTTGTAATCTTGCTATTTGTACAATTTAACAAAAGCAGCGTGCACATCGAGCTAATTGCTTAGTTTGCGAGCTATTCCTTTTATTTTCGTTAATTTTCTTATCATTTCTTTAGGAGTACAGTCGGTTTCGTGTTTGAAATGACTGAGTTCCCTAAATACAGTTATTTTCTTCATTGCTTTCTTCCCACCTCTCTTTCTTTCTTTGTTGCAAACGTGTGTTTTCTCTATTTTATTAATTTCCAGTTACGTGAGATGAAACCGAAAAAAAAAAAAACCAATTGGTTTAAATATATATAACAGTTTTCGAGACACCGTTTCGTTGTCCCACAGCAGAGTTTTCAGTCATAGATTTAACTGACCCAACGTAATGTTGTAGTTCTTTGTCATGTTCTTCGTAACTCGCCAAAAATAAGATAATAGTATCAACCTGATTAGTTGAAGACAGTTACATAAAGTATACGTTCGTATTCTTATTAGAAATTCTGATGTTAATAAGGAAACAAGTTTTGTCTTATATTTAACTTCTTAATTACTACTTAAGAGTAAAAAAAACGAAACAAAAAAAAAACATTAGAGTGTAGGGTTAGTTAGGTATCTGGACATTTACATTTAAAGTTATAAACCGAGTTTTTAACAAAACAACCGTCACACGACAGAAACATTCGTAAGGGAAAAGAAAGGCCAGTCATTTGGAGATTGTCGGAGTCGAAAACCCTGTGCAGTGAGGACGATTCCCGTCGGAGGGTGCGCTCTCTACGGGGCCAAGGTGCTGGGGGGAGTGGCGGAGGCACCGGAGACACGCACGGCAGCGCGTCGGACTAACCTTAAAATCGGCGGCGTCAGCGATGCCCCCGTGGGGCATCTTGACTGAACGTTTTACTCCCTGAAACATAGGGGGTGGGGAGGGGAGCGGCGTCAGAGGCCACGCGGGCACACGCCCCGCCGTCTGGACGCGCGAGCGAAGACCGCGCCGCCCCCGCATTCGGAGCACGGGCGAGCCTCGACTCCTCAAAAAGAGTAGTCTACCCGTGTCACAAAAATAAATGTTGGGGCTGACGCTAAACTTTAGTGACCGTAGAAGTCATCCAGACCAACTCTCGTATGTATGGCCGCCGACAGCACAGGAAGCGCAGGGCTCATTGTGTGTCTCGCTCCGTGATTGGTCCGTGGACGTTGGTATCGGCAAACGCCACAATCAGATTGGCTGTGGAACAATAGTGAGATATGCCTGCGTTTCTTGAGGTGTCGGTGATTGCAGAGAGTACTCGATACTCAAAACACGAGGTCTTGCTATAGTAGTACGGAACAAACTGCGGCAAGATGACGTGACGTCACGTGACATGGTCACATGACACCGTGACGTCACGTGGTCACTGACCAGGTCAGGTGACGTAACCTGGTAACTTGACCGGGTCAGGTTACGTCACCACGTTACGCTACACCGTGGCGTCACGTGATGTAAGATGTACGCTTCGTCCGTAACGTTACTTCTCCAAAAAACAAATTATCCGTTACAAAAAAAAATGTTGTTATGAAGTTGGTTTTTCTTAATTGAAGACACGATAAAGCCTTTCTACTCGGCAAGGTAGAATATGCCGGCTCCTTCCCTTTCTCCAAATGCAGGGACGACGAGGCGATACTGTAAACGACTTAACTTTCGCGATAACCCAATTTTCGCGCATTTGGCGGCTTAAGAATACTGCGAAAGGTTTGACCACGCAAATACATCATCCCATGGTTACGAATACGTATACATAACATCACCTTTCCCCAGTCGCGAAATGTTTGTGTCCGCGAAATATTCCCGAAACGCACAGTCAGCCCGCGAACATCGAGCCCGCGAACATCAAGTCGTTTACAGTACGCGAACTCATTTGGCCAGCCAAAATGGCTGACGGTCAAAAGGGCTTCCTCGAGGGAGGCTCCCGCAGAGTTGAGGACGGCTGTCCCTCGCCCCGGCGCAAGAGAGCGGAAGCGAGGCTCCTTCGAGTGCACTTCTCTTACCTTCACGTTGGAGACTAGGTCGATTCCCGAGTCGCCCTGGAAAGGGGGAAACAAATTGGGCGGAATCAGTCCGGTGTGAAATTGAGCCGACGCCTGAACGGCCGCGCCGAACTGAGATGGAGAGGTCGCGCGGAGTCCGAACAGGTGCGACTGCGGTTCTTGCTTATTATTTACTCGCACCTTCTGTGTGTGCTTAAGGCAAACGTCCGCATGATTGGGTTCGTTTCGGGTAACGTATTTCCTTGGCGTCCGTACGCACTCGAGGGGTGCGGGCTGAGCGAATGCCAGTGCTACCGAGGGCAGCCTACACAAAGCGGAAACTATAGTCGGGGACAGGTCAAGAACGAAGTGGAAGCTCCCCCCACCTCTTTCCACTTTAGCAGAACGAACGATGGAGAGGAGGTCGCCTCCTCTCCAGCATTCACGCTGCTAAAGTGAAAAGAAGTGGGAGGAGCTTCCACTTGGTTCTTGACCTGCCACCGACCTAAAGTTATAGTTTCCGCTTTGGATTGTAGTTGGCATTTGCGGCCGTACATGCTATACCATACTTGAGAGAGAGGTATGAACGGTGTTACGTGCCATGCTCGCGTCAGCTGTTTTTTGCCACACTGTCGAGGCTAGCGTAGCTTCCACAGTGCTGCATCCTCGTACTGCTGCGAGAGCACATGGCTTCGCCTTGCGTCTCATTTGCGTGAGCTCGTGCAACTGTTGCTTTGATACGTTCGAGTGTCACGCACGGAAGGTGTCCTTGGCAACGTAGGACAAAATAGTTGATACCAAATATAGGTACGAGTTTGATGCAACATCAATGTGCCGTTTTACTACTACAGCTCTTCTCGAGAGGAATGTGGTCAGATACAATATTAGAATGCACCAGAAGCTCCTCCCACTCCCTCATTTCCCGACAGTCAATGTCCCTCCGCGTTGCACAAATCGTCCACCACCGAGGCGCATGTAGCTCTACGTCGCACGACACGTTACGGCGACTTCCTTTACTGACATTCCCTCAGAGCAATTCTATATCGTAGCTGGTACGTGGTTGTGTTTATCTGGCGAATTTTTAACTTGCATCCGACTATATTAGCGTGAACCGTTCAAATGTTTAAAACTATGCTACAATACTATTATCATCGCATGTGGTACTGCTGTATCTGGGCAAGTGCAATATACAGGGTGTCTCAAATAGCGGCGAGGCTCTTTAAATCAACAGGAAAAATCGGTTTCTTAACATTTCGCACTACTATTTTGCGCAGCGTTGCCTACAGGTGTTGCATATTTTTCTATAAAATTTTCAAATAGCGAACTTACCCGAGGAAAAAGGAAAAAAAGGAAAAGGCTTAAGTCCTATGGAAACGCAGCAAAGCCACCGGTCTTCAAACAATAGGGCGCCCTATAGTTTGAAGACCGGTGGCTTTGCTGCGTTTCAATGAGAGTTAAGCCTTTTTCTTTTTTTAGTTTTTCCTCAAGTAAGTTCGCTCTTTGCAAATTTTATAGAAAAAATGCACCAGTTGTGGGCAACGCTGCACAAAATCGTAGCGCTATAGCTTAAGAAACTGATTTTTGCGGTCGATTTAGATAGTCTGGCCGCTGTTAGAGACACCCTGTAGATAGGCGGGATAGACACTGTCTACCGGTAGATGGTGCTAAGAGTTTAAATGAGTAAAAAATGAAAGACGTTTTGAAATCAATGATGCGAAATTAGAGAGCAGCTCTTGAGGTATTTTGATTTTTCGATATACCGTGCTTTCCGCACCCTCCTCCTGTTCCGTACCTCCCCTCCTCCTCCTCCGCACCCTCCTCTCCTACTCCTGCGTACCCTCCCGTCCACCTCTGGTTACGCCAACGCCGCAAAACACGGGAACGAGCGCCTAAGAGCTGCGCTCTAATATAAGAACACTGGCTCGATTGCGCAGGCCATTGCTGGATTCAAAGGGTTCAGTCGTATCAATATGCCCATCCATGCAGTAGGTTAATATCCATGCCCGAAGCTACGTCCGTCTTCAATCTAGATAGTGTGCCGTTGATCCAGGTCTTATAATCGGGCCAGGAAAAAAAAAAAAAAAAAATAAAAAAGCAGCACGAAAGTTGAACGCAGATGAGGAAATTACTAGACAAAACAAGTATAATCTCGAGGATATGCTACACCAGGTTAGTCAAGCATAGCGTATAAAAAAGGCGCCAAGATTTGGAAAGCAGTTTCCCTATTAGAAGTTGGGACCATTTATTTTGTTGTTGTTTTGCCCGTGCCTTTAGAGGCAATATTTTTTTAGGGATTATTCTTCCGTGGACCTTTCTTACGAAAACCACTTTCCCGTTCATTGTATTTTCGGAAACAAAAAACGTGTTCTAAGATTTAGTTTGTTAGAGCATGCTTATACAGAGATCAGAACTAACGTGACTATATAGAACCTTTTTTTATTTTATTTTTTTATGAGTGTCTGACGTTTCTGGATCCCTCACGCGTGTAGACGTGCGATGACTGATGTGGCGAAGTATGAGAGACAACGTGATGTGACAGTGTAGTGATTTACAGTTTAAGAAACGCAGGTCATGGCTTATTAGAATCACGTTTCTTGCTTCGTGATTCGTGATTTGGCTTTCTTCTGCGTTTCTCAAGTTGTCAGTGAGTCTAGTTGATACCGACGAACGCAGCATGCGACGAATTACAGTAGCCGATTCCATACGAGTCACCCGGGATGGACTCCCGGTGCAAACTGGTTCTGCACCTGCAGGCTAGCCTTACATTTGTACCACAAGCATTAATCCGTTAAGCGCTACCAACGAGATTGAGATACACGCGAGCACCCGAAAGCTGCCGTATTGCTCGTTTTCATATATCGGTTTTAGTGTGTGAACGCACCTTTTCGCCTTTGTCTCCCTTGTCACCCTGTGGAACGGGACGTTTAGTTGTTCAGTGGTTCCCCAATTCGGGTAGAACATCGACCGGAGCATCAGGCCGGGATAGGAACAGTCGGAGTACTTACGATATCGCCTTTCGGGCCGTCGATTCCTATTGCGCCCTGGAAAACGACGGTTGGTAAGAGGAAGCGTCTTGGCTCTGAACTGTAGCGAAGGGTTTGCGCCGAGAAAGTCAGGGAGAGGAGGAGACGGGAGTGTGCGGGGACGTCAGAACGCCGAGCTCTGATTGGACAGATTAGTGGGTAGACCTAATGCTAGCTGCCTCTGTCTCCACTGCACTCGTCGAATGCGCTAGAACACGGAACGCCGGCGTCCGGCGTTTGACTTTGGCATTCGAATGCGTTCGACGAGTGCAGAAGAGGCAAAGGCAGGGCTAGCTTCAGGTCTACCCAGTAATCATTCCAATCAGAGCTTGGCGTTCTGACGTCGCCGCATCCTCTCCCTCACTTTTTCGACGCATACGAACTAAAAAGACAGTTCGTGCGTTTAGATGCCACTTCCACGCTGGTACTGGCGTGCCTTGCAGTGTGCGGAGCAGCTAGTGCTATTGAGGGAATAATGATTCGTTTACACATTCATCATACAACTAGCGGCGACCATCAAACTGACGTGCCCTGGGTCATGTTGCTCGATTGCGCAAACTGTATTGCTGTTCACTGCACTACAGACGGGCCAAGATGTGACGCGCTAAACAGGCACCGCAGATTGAGCGATTGCCCGTATTTCTTTATTAGTCTTGCGTGCCAAGCCAGGTGGATCGGTAGAAAACAAAGGTATCTCTGCCAGATGATCCTATACGTTTACAGTCGCATCTAGTCGTTTCCGAACGTAATTTAGCGTCCAGGATGCGGGGGGCTCTGCGTGCGCCGTTCAAAACTGTCTATTATCGCCGGGATGTTTCGGTGGCGCCCTCTTCAGGGTTTCCATCCGTGACGTATAAGGACCAGGATTTGCGTTGTGGGGGCGTCAGCAGTTTTAATCCTAGCTACTTATCATCACTCGTGAACGACAAGTTCGATGGAAGTGAGTAGAAAGCACGGTGGAGGCTTGGATGCATTGCATTCTTAAATCAACACCGTCAAAGCTGACAGTCTGACCTCCGACTGAACTTGTCCCAGCAAAGACGCCATCATGAGCATTTGACCAATTGTGAAAGTCGATCACAGCGACAGTTTTGGTCGCGCACGTCGCCTATATATCGACGACCACCGTGCTTGAAGAACATTCGGAAACTTTCGAAAACGGCTGGAAGCGTTACATTGGACAGTCAGATTCGCCGTGCTCGTTTAGCGTGTCGTGTTGAACGCGCGTCCATGTGGAGAGCCCTAATAGAACTTTGCAACGTTGGAGAAACAATGCGAGAAATCGGAGATCGATAACTCGAACTACGGTCGTCGTGGTCCATTGCGCCATGTGAAAAAAAAAAAGTTAGCAAAAGTACGCCGAGATCACACCGGCTTACGTAAATTTGGAATGTGATGCAACCTTACTGCAGTGGCCTATTTTTTTGTTTTTTTTTTGTCTGCGTATATTGTATATAGACGGCTGCGATGGTGAGCTTTGTTTTTATAGACAGACACTCCAAAATCGCTTGAAGTTTTCGGTTAATGAACGTTTAGTGTAATCCTCCAGATTCTCGACGAAACAATTTCGGTTACAACACTGGACACAGGTTCGTAATTGTTCACGAACTTAAAGATACATTCGCATGAACACACAAGAAACACGTCCAAACGCGAATCTCACGAGGAAAAGCAAAGAGAAAAGAACCCCTTAAATTTCAGGGAGGTGCAGAATACAGATAAATACAGAACCATCGGAAGGTCTCTTCGGCTTAATTGCACGCCGGTTGATGAAATAGCGCTAATTAGAACGGCACGGAGAGATTTAGGGGTCTGCAGGCCACTGGCATACTCGCTGCACTTATCTTTTTAATCTATTTCACTCTCTCACCCCCTCGCCAAATCTCTCAGTCTTAGTTATAGTTTTGCGCAGTGAAGCGCTCCTTTGAAAAAAAACTTTGCTGAACACTAAGGGCAGACGGAGACGCCGTATTCGTTCGGCTCAACTCGAAAGAAAGAGCCCCCGCTCGTTGTAATCTTGATGGATCCCTCGATTGAGTAGCACGCTGCAGCAGGCATCCACGAATAACGAGGGTTTACGGGCTTAATTTCTCCACTTAAGCGGCGGGATCGGAACGCATGCTATTTGCGAGAAAGGAAAATGAAGGTCCGGGCGCCGCTCACCGGAAACCCAGGCTTGCCAGGCGGCCCCGCAAGCCCCTGGAAAGAAGCAAACAGACACGAAACCGTCAGCAGCAGCGCAAGTGAGGGCAGTCGCGGCATGCAGGCGGCGTCACTTCCTTTTTGACTGTTCGTCATCGCCGTCCATCTAGGTGCATCTATATGCACACTTCGTCCAGTTGTTGCTTCTTCTCGAGTTGCTTTTTTGGCGGTTTACCGAGAGGTTGCCTCCTCGGAAGGTCATACGTTCGAAGGTGTTTGCTCCGCGCACTTGGCGGACGCAAGTATGTGTGTCTTTTAGGAAGGTTGAATAAGACGCGTAAAATAATAAAGTAATAAATAAAGGGGATGCGGCGGAGAACGCGCAAGTGAAATGTATTTTGGAAAAGCAAGGTATGACAGAGTATTTGAACGTTGTTTACTTTTTCTTTTTTTTTTTTTTTTTTTTGTCAAAGTTACTTGCAGTCTCTGTCGACTCGGATGTACCGAGATGGGCGCGCAGGCGTTGATTGACAGCTGTCGTTAGAATAGGCCGCGGTTTTCACTGGCTCTTGCCGTTAGGAACTTCTGAAGGTCTTCTTCGTATTGGGGCTGCCCTTTATTCATTTATTTTTTTGTTAAATATTTCTGCGCGATAGAAGCAAACGTGAAGCAGGGTGCGTGGCTGGAAGTCCTCCGTCTTTGCAAAATGGGTCGGTCTCGTGTCCTCGTGTCAGTAAAATATCTCGATAAACAGGCACGTTGCGATGTGCGCTAGGCTAAAGTAAAGAGGCTAAATGCTAAAAACAAGCATGTCTAGCGGTTTGACCCCCTCTATTACAGCTAAATTAGAATTAAATAATAAAAAAAATGACAGTGCGATAATCTTGACATTTTCGTCTAGTTCTTTATCACTGCTAGCGCTCTCAATCCTTGACGCCATGCAACTTCCCGGTGATATCGAATTGCTGACTTACGCAGGTACAGAGAATTTTAAAATTATAGACGTTTAAATTACTTGGACTTTCCGACTCGCGATTTGCACAGTGATGCATGATCGCTGACTGCAAGTTAATGTGCTTGGAGGACTGTCACCTTAGCTGACTTGTCACTGTACACCACCCACCACTTAAAATACACGGTTAAATTAAGGGGCGACAAAACGCAGGAGGAAACACTTGATAAGTTGCAAGCCCCAGCATCGGTAGTTTGCACGTAAAAAAGACATTTCAATGACTTTATCGACTACTTTCTGTTTCTTGAGAAGCTGAGAATCTCCTACTCTGTTTAGTACCGGTTTCCTCCTCAATTATTGCCATGAATACGCGTATTTCCCTGTCTCTTGTTGTTCTACCCGGTCGTTCCGAGCACTCCCGCGCGGTCTTAGTGATGGCTTCAGGCACGACGGCTGGCCGGGAACGATAAGCGCGAAGGGGCCCGAGCTGCAAATCGAGTCGACCCGGAGGCCCGACGTAAGCTCGATCCACGTAAATCCAACTTGCGAAGGATTGATTCTATAGGCGTCGTCATTCGGCTTTGCTCGGTCGTGTTTGCACTGGCAGATTATTAACGTATAAAATGTACACTACAAGAAAAAAACAAAAACCAAGCCATTTCTGAATCCAACCAAATCAACAAATAGCGCAGAAACAAATATTAATGGCGGCAAGTTTGCTTTTTAGTATTACTCTCAGCGTCTGGCGGTCTAAAGACGAAGCCGTGAAAGCAGCTTCAAACCACATGCTGGAAATCATCGATAGTCACTGACAGGGTGAGTACGGCAAGGGGGCGCATCGGTTGTCCCGCCTTCCGCGCGAGCTTCATAAAGTTCGACAAAGCTTCGTCGTCCCTTGCACCTCGAGCGCACGCACGCGCTCCCGAAATACGGCAGTAGATTACCCAAATCCTCCTATATACTGAAAATGCCTGGCAGATCGCCACGAGACGCGGCCGCCGAAATGGAAAAGGTGGTGCGGCAGGCAACGGATGAAAGGAGAGCCATCTGACTGGCGCCCCACTGCGGTGAGACGCCGAAACGCAGCGTCTCGCCGCTGCCGCGGGACGCTGCGGCGAGACGCGAGGACTCGAAAGGGGGTTTCGGGTCCTCGTGGCTGCAAAAGCTGTGCGCTGACGTCCAGGTTCCCCGAGAAATGGCTTTTTGATGCTCTGTGCTACGAGATCCTCGCGCTCCAAATCTGCGACCGGGCACTCTTTGGCTCCGTGAGGCTATAGCAGAAGGTATGAAGCGCGTGCTGGAGACGGGGCGTTTCAAAGACACGCCCTGCCCTTCTCATACCCGCAGTATTAGAAACAAAAGTGTTGTTACATCAGCTTGTGCTCAAGCTACGCATCGTGTTTGATGAAACTCCGTCGGAAAGTCATACATCTGATAATCGAAAGTCGTGTTGAAAAGTTTTCGGGACATACTTATCGCATCTCGGCCTATCTATTTTTTTTTATTTATTGAAAAGGCGACACCACTTAATTAACGGACGCGCTTAATATTGAGGCAGTGATGTATATAAAACCAACAAAGCCTACCACGTGATTTCCAACATGCTTTTTGAGCTGTGATCGATGATAAAGATATAGTGCGAAAAAACAACAGAGAAATAAAACACAAAAAAATATCGTCAAAGTTCATGCAAATTGTTCCCAAACCGATAAAAGCTGGGGCGACTTCCACTAATTGAGTAGCCTAATTACCGCTGCTTTCCATAGGATCGCGCCAAAGAAGAGCTGCGCCCTCCCTGCCTAGTGCGAATTCGTTCGCCCCTTCACGGGATACGAGGGGACATTTCTATACATTTGCGTGATTAATTTTCTGGCACAACCAGGCGAGACTCAGATTATATATTCGCACAAAAGAAGAGTTTCATTTAAATTTGAGAGCGCTTTATGAAAAGCAGTTTGAAGCGCAATTTGGATCTGACGCATGGGGCGAGGAGAACAACTTGATGTTCCGTCGACTAGTCAAGCTGCTTGTACATACGTTCGCTGCGTTGCGGGTTCAACTATAAACCAGCCTTTACAGTAACCTTATACGAACACAAATTAGATATAGCGCCAGCTGACGCCACAATTTTTATTTTACTCCTTGCGCACTTAAGAACAGCATTGCGTGACAAACATTACAATGCAATTATTCCCATTGATACTTGGTCCCTGATTTTCGTTACCGGACAAGGCTGCGATCTCATTGCATGCCAAGTGATAAGGAGATGATAGCGGTTGGTCACGCTGTCACTGACACTAATAGATTTCGATCGAAAAAGTGCGTCAATGGCATCGGCAAGTCTAAAGCCGGGATCACACTGCTCATATACACCCTTTCTACGTGAACGCCGCCATCTTCAATTCTGGAACTTCCGGTATGCGTGAAAACATCGCTTTCTTCTCGCCTTGTCAGTAGAACGTGTTAACATTTTAATTGAAACCGTCAGTCGTTCTTGTTTTGACCCTTCTACACTTTTGTACTTGTTCGGGAATGTAATCTCTTGCTTTTTTTTTTTTCAGAACGCATACCGGATATGGGGAAACGTGGCTGGGTGCGAGGCTAAACGAAAAAGGTGTATACATCATACAAAAGACAGTCTGCAAAGACGAGTCTCCGCAATATCCGTGGATCAAATGCTGCGTGTCAAGTATTCTCCTTGAACTCATTGCCAGACGGCATTCGAAGCACGGATCTCGCGGTGACTCGCGTTCGAATTTGTATGCATACTGTCTTGTGTATGGTGTATAAGCTGTGTGACCCCGGCTTAAGACGAGAGCGAATTAAAAAGCGGGGATTCGAATAGACGTACATTGCTCAAAATAAAAAAAAAAACATGAGCTGTATTTAGGTTGAAGGTATAGAGCTCCACCATAGCCTCCTCTATACTCCCAAAGCCTGGCAGTTCGACGACGGAGCCATAGGGTGCCCGGTCGCAGATTTGAAGCGTGAAGATCTGGTATAACCCAAACTAGAAACATTAACAGTGACTTTTGTCGTGACCCCAAAAGAGTACAATGAACTGTTGTCCTGACCGAAATTCGAAACAAAAGTGTGGTGGCATTTTCTTAGGATTATTGGCTCTACGCGCTGATCAAACTATTAATTGTAAAATATTTTGTGTGTGTGTGTGTGGGGGGGGGGGGAGGGGGGGGGGGAGGGGGATTGGCACATCGAAATTTGGAGTTTATCTGATAAATCTGAATTGACCAAAATTTTACCGGCGTGTGTTTTTCGGGGTTTTTCGGATTTATCCGAAAACACGGAACCCTACTTATATGGTAGAAGCTAAGCCTGCAATTTAACTTGTTTTGCTTATTTTTCTCGACCGTGCAACCATCTTGACGTCGAAACGACCTCTTTGGCCATTGAACTCGAGATCGAACAGAGCCCCGGGAAGTCGTCCGCAAACACAGTTCAATAGAACAAACGGGGTTGACAAACTCGAAGCCATCAAGTCGACGAAGGAAACGAGCCCCGAGTGACTATAGGAACATTGCCAGAAGACCTCTCGTCACGCGACCCAATGATCATGTCGATAGCACGGGTGCCACGGCTGCGGGCTACCGCTACCTTTTCAAGTCTGGTCAAAGGAGGCGATGCTAACCATTTCGTCGTTTACCCTGAGACTGGGGGTTTTTTTAGAAGAGCAAAAGGTTACCTGTTTTGAGTGGGTTGTTGGTATGGGATGTTGTCCTGTTTAATGTGAGGACACAAAAGCGTTGATTGAAGTCTTTGTGTGCCATATCTTCTGCTAGAACATTTTCACTTGGAAACGTTGGGAGTGTCCGCTTCTTTTGTGATAGAGTGGAACTTGTAAAGTCACGGTGCTGAGGACAAGTCGTTTGTGATTGGTTGCTGAAGACGAGAACGAACTATATAAGAGGAGGTTGTTGAAATAAACTTGTAGCTGAGTTTGAGACCTGTCTGTTTTTCTGTTACTTTTGCTCTTCTAAAAAAAAACCCAGTCTCAGGGTAAACGACGAAATGGTTGACTTCCACCACCTAGCCTGTACTATGACTCTTTTTAGGCGATGCTGTTTACGTTTCTTACTGCCTCTTGTCCATAGTAACTTAGACATACGTATGTGAGCATCGCAATTATTTATTTTCAATTATTCTTTTTTAAGGAGATGGAGCCTTTCGCGGCAAGTTCTTCGGAGCTCCAGGCAAACGCAAAAAGTATTAACGAATAACTCGTGGTGAGAAACTCGCTAGGGGCGCTTCTGTTTTCCTCACTGTGGCTGGTGCACGTGCTACCCACGCGGCTATGGTTTAATATTTATAGGGCATATGAGCTTGGCATTGCACGTGCTTGCACCAGCGGAGGAAGTTCAGGTATCCTCACTCTGGGTTGTGAAGAAAATTCCGCCAGGCGGCGATACCCAAACTTCTCGCCGCGTCATAAACACACGCACGCACGCACACGCACGCAATCACCCTTAAGCTGAGACTAGAAGCTCCGCCTTCAGCGCGAGCTCGCTGGCTTCCGCAGTGCTTTCGTTGCGCGTGAATGCGGGTTCACACTTGCGTTAGCAAGGGCAAAAAGCTCGTGCTAAAGGCGGAGCTTCTAGTCTCAGCTTAAAGGGGTCATGAAACGATTTTCCTACTTCTTCCTCCTTAGTTTTAATCCTCAACTCAAATGTGAATTGTGAAATCACGTCGTCGTGACATTCTTCGGCACCGGTGCGATGACTCTTAGCTTCCACCGTGCTTTTTATGCACACCATAGAACTTGTCATTCCCCAGTGACGATAAGTTCTGTCAGGGCACTCATTGGCCACGAACGCGAATCCGAATATTTGTTGACGGATTGATTGTTGACGAGCGCATACGTCCGAGTGACGCAGTTCTCGTGTCCAATGCGTGAGCTGGGCTCGGCTGACGTCAGGTTGGAACCGCTGACGCGCTTTGGGAACCGCGGATGTATCACAGTGAAAAGGCGGAGAGCTTTCGAAGGAAAGAAGGTACAAAATAGTCCGCTATATTTTCAAATGTTCGTACCGAAAAGCTGGCTGTTGACTTTCTACCCTCTTTCTTTTGGCCAACTAAACGATATGCGACTAGTAAAGTCCCAATTTAAAATCATTTATCCCAGCCCAAAATTCGTTTCATGGCCCCTTTAAGGGTGAACCGAGTGTAGACACGCACTCACGCCCTATACACACGAAAAATAAGGAAAAAGAAAGAAAGTGAGAAAGAGAAAATTTGGTTGGAGTTCTCGCTTTTCCGTAAAAGACCTGTAATTGGCACAATTTCAAAACCGGCTATTTCAGCGAACGTATACACTCAAGCTGGCACCTCATCTTTAGCCCGTAAAGCAGCAAGACAGAACTTTGTGCTGCCGGGACATACAACCCCCTCCTTTTTCTAACGAGGGGTCCCCATAAAACCAGAAATATCTGCAGATATTCTCATACAAGCTCCAATTAGAGAGAGAAAAATGCATTTTTCAGCCCGGCCAAAAAAACGGACTCCCAGTTATTCGAGGAAAAAAAAAAAAACAATACCGACAAAGGCAGTATCGCGGTCGGGCGCCATTGCACAATTCGGTCGCATTTCTTATTCGGTCAGCGGCGACCGGACACAAATTACCGAGGCTTCCGAGACGCTTCGTCCCAACGGGTATTTCTTTTTTCTTTTTTTTTTTTTTTTTGCCTTTCGTTTCTTTGCTGCGCGACCCGTGCTCTCGGTGCAATCTCAATTTGCCAGGGGAAGTGGTTAATTGGCTTCGCTGTCGCTTCCGGTAACGCCGACACACGAGCTTCGCTATAGGGAAAGACAGACAGACGTATCCAAAGTTCCCAATAGGTAAAGAAAGAATGAGAGGACAAGAAAGAAACTCTTACCAATGCACTAAGAGGTCACGTACATATCAAAACAACAACGATAAAACCAAAACGGATTGTGTGTTTTTTCCGAAACCAATCGAAGGCGACTTTCGATGCCTCGTTAGCGACACCGCAGCTCTGGTTACGTCACCCTAACAATTCTATCCGTGTTCCCTTTGTGCTATTATGGTACTTTGATGACTTCCGTATAGATTCGTCTTCACTGATCGTCGTCTCGGATACCCTTTGTTGCGTGGCACTCTGGACATCGTATGTCTGGTTGCGAGGCTATAGAAGGCAGCGAGGGGACATCTGCTGTTGCTTAGGTTCTGATTCTGTGAAGCAGTAAATAAGCATTTCGAAGGCGAACTGGAAGGATCATGGTAGCTCGTGGCCACTGTTGTACACGCTCCGCAAATATCAGAGACGAAAGTAGCTTCTCCCTTTGGGTACGAGCTGCCTTATTGGTAAACGAAACACTAAAGATGTATGAATTTTGTTCTACGAAGCTTTTTTCTAGGAAGTGTCCCGAAATATTATTTTTAGTTTAGAAATATTAGAATAAGATATATTTTCAGTATGTTTACGTTAGTTGCCAGACTTGAAGGACATTTAAATAAACCGAAGGGATTCGGCATAAAGGTGATTTAAAGTTAGCGTGAGACGAAAAAGTAAGGCTAAAACTAAAAAAAAAAACTTGCATGTCGAAAAAAGTATTTTGTTTTTGGAAATCCATCTCTGAAAGTCGAAGAACAAAATTAAAGGAATTGCTCTTTAAATATTTTTTTGACATATTCCGAATAGTTGGGAGCGTAACAATGCCTCGCGTAATCGGACAAATGTTTTTAA
Organism: Ixodes persulcatus; assembly: GCA_013358835.2. NCBI lineage: Eukaryota > Metazoa > Arthropoda > Arachnida > Ixodida > Ixodidae > Ixodes > Ixodes persulcatus. The sequence goes on along the minus strand of JABSTQ010005951.1, from coordinate 16,583 downwards.
TCCCTATTAAAAAAAATAATGCTTGCCTTCTCATAAAAAAATGTGAAAAGCAGCGCCTTCTTTCGAATCGGCGGAGAGAAATACACGCAAAAGCGTGATATTACTAAAATTGGAAACCCACCACGACACTGAATCCGGTCGAGACGCAAATGTCATTATCACTTTTCTAACTTTTAGGATTTAAAAATGCAATTCGCTGCAATTTTGTTTAGAATTGAAAGTAATATTATTAAAAACTGGCGCGTTTGTCTAGAGTGTTGAGACCTGTACAGTCATTTTTAGGAACTGAGCGGTTATTTTATATTTAGGGGCATACATCTGATATGGAAGTTGAAAAGCAAGGCCTATTATCCCGAACATCTACATAGATAGGTTGTGCCGTTTTTAATGTTTAAATAAAAAGAGAAAGACGTAAAAAAAAAAATAAAGGACTGCTATATAAGGCTTGTCCAGCTCGTGGGGAGTTTTCGCAGATTGTTTTCGCAGTCCGATACTTGGCAATAAATTCCGTTTCTTATCTGAGCGACGCTGGGAACCACCCTCCCTCTGCGCCGTGAAAAAAAAAGAGTTTGTGCCATGAATGTGGTTGCGATTAATTACGAAAACATGGCGCCTTTTCAGTGAGCAAAACCAGACTCGGTGACGTTGGTGTCACCTTAATTAAGGTTGGCTGAAGCGCGATGCTGAAATCGAGTAACGAGATTATACGGGCGTTTAAAATACCCAGGTGGCAAACACTCTAAATCAAAACGCCGCTTTCTTTTGCTGGGGCGGCCGTGCCGTCTAGTTGTATGAGCACGTTTAAAGGGATATATGCCAGGGGAAAACTTTTTAATTTTTTTATTTGCGATCATTAAATGAAAATTTTCCAGTTTATAGAGCTTGATCTCCTCTTTATAAGTCTGGTGTTAGGTTTGGAATGGCTTCCTTTTAGAGCGCAGCTCTTAGGCGCCCGTTTCCCGGTTTCGCGGCGTCGGCGTCGGCGTAACCGCGCTAAATTTAGCGCACGTGACCTCAACACCAATTCAATTCCCCGCTAAGTTTAGCGGGGAAATTCAGTTTCTCCGCTAGATTTATCGGACAAATTCAGTTTCTCCGTTAGATTTAGCGGGAGAATTGACGTCACGTGACCTCAACACCAATTCAATTCTCCCCTAAATTTAGCGGGGAATTGCATTGGTGTTGAGGTCACGTGACGTCAATTTTCTAGCTAAATCTAGCATAGAAACGAGATTTGTTCATAGGTGGCGTGAGACCAAGTCATGTGGCGTCCTTTTCTCCGCTATATTTAGCGGGGAAACTGAATTGGTGTTGAGGTCACTTGGTGTAAATGTTTCAGCTAAATTTAGCGGGAAAACTGTGGGGAGGCGGGAAGGGTACAGAGGAGGAGGAGGGGAGAGTACGGAGGAGGAGGAAGAGGGGCATACCCTCCTCTCCGTGCCCTCTCCTCCTTCTCCTCCTCAAAAGCTGCGCTCTAATTTTGCATTACAGAGATTTGTAAATGTCTTTTATTTTTTATGTTCTAGATGCAATGCACATTCAGAAAGAAAAAAACATGTTTTAGCGGTCAAGTGGGGCATGGCAACACATATTTAAAAGTGTCTAGTAAAGTAAACTTGTTCCGCTCTTTCTAAGCCATTGAGTGCAATGAACAACAAAAATAATGCGCGCGAGACTTATTTTATTTTAAACTAATTAAAACTCGCAAAAACAAAACTTTTCAAGAATCTAGCAAAAGTTTCTTACATTTTTTTTTTATAAATAAATAAAAAAAATACTTTCAGCCTTTTCACTTTGGTGAAGAAGGAAGACCAGCGAAGCTGTACTATGGTGGGAATGAAGTAATGGCCGGCTGCAAGTTGGCAAGCCAGAGTGTAAAGTCTGGAAAGGTTGCCGCCACCTATGAGCGGCGGCGGCAACCAGACAACCGGCAAGCCAATTGTCTAATTGCCGCCGTCGCTCACAGATGGCGGTAGCTGCCCAGAGTTTTGTGTCATCATTTGTTTGTACATTCTATCCAAACCTATAGATAGTTCCATTCTACATATTCTAAATTATATGCATGCCGAATTTGATTGTAATAGGGCAATATTAAGAACAGAAAGCCTTGTGCGCAAACTCTGAAGATGCTTCAAAGTTACATAAAGAAGAAAACGCGTTCGAATGATGTTATGATTTGTAGCGATAGTCTTTCGCGCCAGGAAAAAATAAATAGTTTGTTAATATTTTTTTGTGAGAAATTAAAGCTATAAAAGACTGCGATGCTGAGGGGATCTAATCCTACTTGTCAACGTAAATGTGGTGGCGGGCGATGTCACACTCTTAAAAACCATGCACGCACAAAAAAAAAACGACTCAAATTTATGTTCTTTTTTTGTGTGTTGCCGGGGGGTCTTCGAATGCGCATTCAACTGATTTCGTGATCATAAACGACACTCGTTGTTTTTATACACAAAGTATGAAGCCTCATAAACAATGAAACATCATAAAATTCAAAATTGATTTTTCTTTTTCAAAATATTGCCGTTTTTCAACCCGCATCTCCCCTCAAAGCGAATGAACGCTTCCAGAAATGTAATTAAGGGAAGACGTGGCCGGTTCACAGCTCCCGCATAAAACAAGATACAAAAGGAAGAAGGCAGCTTCCCAAGGGCGACGCGTGACACGTAGGTGTGCGTCGATTCCCAATATTTACACGCGCATAGCGGGAAATGCGTAATATGCCTACGCGCGCGCTCCTATTACAGAGCTAGCAAAGCTTGCAGCCTTTCAGCGACCAATCAGCGAGTTTTTTTTTTTTTTCCTCTTTCTCTCTCTTACGGTAATGATATCGCGTCGCGTCGTGTACGGTAAACTCGTTTTAGGCGTTAATAATGCGGCACGAACATAACAAGAAAGATAATAAACACAGTTCGCGACGAAAGAACCAGCGCTGTTTCCTCGATCAAAGTGCCCCCTGGTAGTAGAACGCACGTGCACGCGCGCACACACACACGTATACACACAAAAGTAAAGAGAGCCGGAAAAGTAAACAAACTATAAAGTTGAGAGAGACGAGGAAAAACGAGGGGCATAATAAAATAAACAAAACAAACAACAGGAAGATAGAAAGAAAGTATATGGACGAGCAGAGGACCGCGCATACGCCCAAATCTATCGCAATCTGCGTCGATGTTCTTGTTGCTGTTTCGAGCGAACAGTGGCGATCAACAGGCACTTTTCTAACGAGCTCGCAAATATGTCGCCGCGCTTCAACACTGCGGAACCGGAGGGGCACGTACACACCGTTTTAGCTCGTACGATGGACCGAAGTTGACTGTACGAGCCATCGAAGCCGCGGCCGGTCCATTGCCGCGTGAGTGTCGCGTGGTCTTCGTGAAGGGCGCACTAACGCGCCGGGATGCTGCCTCGTAAACCACACTCGATAAAGGCGATCGATTACAATTACTCCAGCTTAAAAAAAAAAGGATTCAATTAGATTGCTCCATTACTCGAGAAGAAAAGCGATTGGCCGTTACTTGACAAAGTCGCCGTTATACTTTTCCGATTACTAAAATTTTTCACAACGATGGACCTTTCTGCCGGCATTGAAAACGGGTATTTGGTATACCGTTCATCATTGAAATAGGGTCGCCGAATTTTAAACTACTCATCTTTTAATTTGAAGATTTTGGTAAACCATCCCCCTCCTCTTGGAGACTTAATTGGTTCGAGGATTCTTTGGTAGGAAACTCGTAGAAACAAACGGCGCCGTTAAAACGGGAGAGAAATCGGTTACAATTGAAACTCTAGTACTTGCCAAAATAATCATATTACTCTCGCGCTTACTTCTTACTAAATGTCTCGGAACGATTATAAAGTCGCTCCAAAAAGAGTAATCGATGACAAGTAATACGATTACTTGTAATGGGTAAACCGTTCAAGATGTGGGTGCTGAGCCACGTGGTGCGTTCACACAACGGTTGGACTGGCTGGGATCGCTCGTACACCTTTGGCTGCAGTCCGCGGCATGGTGGACCAGAGTAGAGAGGGCAGGTTGAGGGGGTGGGGCTGGGCTGCTGTTCCGAGTACGCGTATACCACGGAGACAACGTGGCGGTAGAAAGAAGCGCGTGTTTACCTTCATTTGAATAATGTCGCGATTGCCGTCGGTACGACCTAACGAGAAAAAAGAAAAAAAAAGGCAAAAACGGTGTGGTTGCGACGACACAGAGGGAAAGGAAGGAGTCGTGTAAGATGTAAAAAAACAAAAAAGAGGGGGAGACGCGGAGGGGGAGGGGGGGGGGGAAGCATGTACTCACGGGCAGTCCCTGGTCCCCTGGTTCTCCGTGTTTGCCCCGCTTGCCTCGTTTTCCCGGCGGACCTGCGGGAGGTAAAAGAAGGCGCAGCGGGCTTCAGGAAGCTGTGTTTGGATCCCCGAACGACGGTTCCCCATAGAAATTACTTCCGCAGCATTCAAAGCTGTTAATAGAGGCGTGCTCCTGAAAGAGCAAACGAGAGGACCAAGAAGTCGCATAGCAGCAAAGAGACGAACACGCGTTTGCTGGTGCAGAGATAGCAGATACTTGAAGCTTTGGGTGTTGACGTCATTCTGTGACACAGTAGAAATAATGCTCTAGAAAACAGCTAATTCGGAGCTTTACAAGTCTTAGTTTGGAAGAATGTATATGACGCCATTCGCGAGATTGAACAGCGCGGTTATGTCTTTCATCTTTGAAAAGTTTAATTGCACGTCGTTTTGGAACGTCGTTACATGCTGAAAGGCTTAGTAAAGGTCTTAGGCAAAGCATGTCGCTTCGTAAATATTTTTCCGCACACTTCAAGGAGACCCCAAACCAAACCACCGAGCAAACACTGTCAGATGCTCGCATCGTTGAAAGCTGACGAGCTTAGTTTCGTTTCCAGTGCCTTAAGATACCCCCCCCCCCCCCCCCCCCCCCCCCTTTTCCCCGCCTCCTATATCAGCTCTGAGGTCATTGACAAGTTTCAGTTGAGTATACAATTTAAATGTTAACTGTTTAGGCAAAAAAGAATGACCCTATTTTTTAGGGCTCAAACACTATATACTGTAAACGACTTATTTTTCGCGGGCTCAATATGTCGCGATTTAGGTCAAAACTGAAGTTTTGGAATAATTCGCGGGTTCTAATTTTCACGACGCGGTGGAATCTCAATATAGACCGACACGCGGCCCTGACGTCACGCATCTGCGGTGGCGCTGTCGACGGCACTGTGCAAGGGCAGACGCTTCACTTCAAGCGAATTCGGTTTCTGCGCACGCGCAGTGCCCACGCCTTGTGTGGGCAAACGCGGGCTTGTTTGTAAACAGCGTGTCGGTCTATATATTCCAATGTTCGTACATTTTACCGAAATTGTTCGCGGGACCTATTTTTCGCGAATTGCAGGTGATTCACGAAATTCGCGAAAATTAGGTCCTCGCGAAAATTAAGTCGTTTACAGTATACGCACTCTGTCGCGTAGCTAGCTAATTCACTGTCTCGTTATTTATCCATGGTTACCTTGGTATGGTGCAAGGTTACACTTGTACGACTCCCTGCTTTGGCGTTCAAAGTGAATGCTGGCAGTATAGACAAATGAATAAGTATAAGTCGCAACTGCTAGGGCTACATTTCCGATTTAGTCACACCAGGAACGAAAAGGGAGCAGGTCCTGATGGCGCGACGCTAGCACTTCGTTTATGGTCAACGCAAATGTAATGTACGTGCCTGTTGAACATCGATACACAAACGTCGGGGTTAACTGAACAATGTTGAAATCGTAAGTCAAGTATGCTCTCTTATGAGAAAACAAACGTTTTTTTTTATATTCATACTTTTGCCCTTTTGTTTGTTTGTCTGAAGGACTGTTTGCTTCTACACCCTTCCTTAACGGGCTGCAGATCGCGCTGACGGAGAATAAACACCGGCACAAGCCATTTTTATTTTCGAAAAATAACCGCACCATGTATAACAAACCGTGTCAAAAAAAAAAAAAAAAAAACAAAGAACACTAAAAACACGTGATTTTGAAGCGGTTGAATTCTTCATTTAGTCTTGATAATTTGACTAACAATCGGAGCAAACAATTTTTTTACATCGCATTTTCTAACGTCTTATACTCAATTCAACTCGATGTCTATTTGATGAAGTGAAGAATTTGTTCCCATATTCTCGAACCGGCTATTTCAAACTCAAGAAATAGATGAGATTTATAATATATGTACTACAATTGTAAAATATGTACAAAAATATGGACACAATTTTTAAAAGATTCACCCAGAAATCATGAAAACAACTTGCCCATTTAAAATTTATGCCGTTTGCAATAAATTACAATGGCATAAATTATAATAGAATAGCAGCATAGTGCCGCGCAAACCATCTTGGGTTCACGGTTTGGATAACTCACTGTTTAGATTTTTATTTGTCAACCAGGAATAGACCTCTTGCAAAATGGAAGCGATCCGAGCGGCGTCGTGCCGCGCAAACCATCTTGGGAACCATTTGGCGACTGTTTCGGTTTTGAATTGCCAACCTCCATTCGCGACATCCCGTCACAACCAAATACAGTGCTTGGATTTTAGAATATGTGAGTTTCCTTATATTTATAATTGAATAATTGAAGATGTTGCCTACCAATACGGATATAATGCTGGGGGCACGTTTTTAGGGGGATTTCAACGTACCCAGAGTTTGTGCGCAGGTAAACAAAGGAACAAAAAGTGCACTGGGGCGATCGTTCTGGTTCATCGTCTCAATGTTCTAGGCTTCTTAAAGGATCCCTGAGACGGGAGGGTCATGCTGCACTCTGGAGTGGCAGCCAGGCCGCCAGAAAGGTATGGAACGCGGCAGGTCTCACTCCTGCTCCTTGCTAAGTCTAGGCAGGTCCTAGGCCGCTGGAGGTCCGTGTTTTACGAGGGCTCTCACGAGGATGAATGGGTACATTGCGAACGAGCGCTACCTTTATTTTTCTGCAGTGATGGGATGCACAACTTCGTCAATGGTGCAGTGGAAATCGAAACCATGCCACTCCTCTCCATGGCCAAAGAGGTCCCACAATGAAACGCGCACAGTGTTGCATGCAGGGATTTTTGTAAGCAGCGTATTTGCTTCCAAAGGCCGCTCATTTCAGTGGGAGAAGAAAAAGAAGTCGAACCTATCGTCGCTGATCCTGAGCTCCTTTCAATATTTGTCTTGTTTATAATCGAGGTTCTCTCCTCGCCCTAGCCAGCTAAACAACATTTTCTTCGAATTGAGCCGATCGGTCATCACACATGGCCGAGGCCGGCCCTTCCTCCGGCCAGGACATGCCTTCAGTCCAAATGGAAGAATCCTCTATGGGTAGTCAAGGGCTCCCAGCACAATCTCCGAACAGGAAAGCATTTCCGACAATCCCGGTGACGACTCCGACCCATATAATCTGGTTCAAAGCCGAAAAAAAAACAAAACGCAAAGCTTCTAAAAGCTTTGAGTCAAGTAATAAGACCGCCAAGAATACAAAACAAGCACATTGCCCCCCTCGTAGTGGTACTGAAGCCTAAAGATCCATCCAAAATAATCATCACAATAAATCCGCTGAAAATCACCGAGAAACTAGAGATGACTGTTCCAGATGGAATCATCCTTGTCATGCACAACCGAAGGCTGAATCTTCTTGCTATACACAAGAAACAGACACGCGACAAAATCTCTACTTGCACTGATCACCATCGGAGGCATACCTGTCCAGAGCTACGAATTTTTTTCTCCGTGAATCGGCCCTAGGAGTTGTATACGGAGTAGCGTTAGACATAAACGACGCGGAACTTCAGGTGGCTATACGAGCGATCTCCTTTCGTCGGCTTGGTACGTTCCAAGCTGTTAAGGTTGTCCTCAACACAGACATTTTGCCCCAATACATCACGATTGGATATACAAGATACAGGATGAAACCGTATGTAGAGAAACCTCGACAATGCTCGAAATGCAATGGGTTTGGACACATTCGAACCGCGTGCACAAACGAGCCACGTTGCACACGCTGCGGGGGAACACATGAACGCACCGGCTGCAATGCAGACAAGTTCCTCTGCACGAACTGCGGCAAAGCCCATGACTCAGCATCTCATCCCTGTCCGGCATATCAAAGAGGACGAAATATATACAAGTACAAGAGCGAAGCTAAAGTTGGCTATCGGTCAGCAAAAACGGCTCTGCTAGCATCAAAAGAACAACTGAAAGTAGACACCCCTAAAGCGACTGCTTCAAAGAAAAACGAAACATCCGCAGCTCAAGAACTCCTGACGAGCAAAAACGCCTCATAAACAAAGCAGCCCCACCCGAGACACCTGAAAAAATACGCAAAGAGAAACACGATTAATTCCCCATTCAAGCTGAACAGTACAGATGAATTTTCCACTCTTCCCACACAAGTTTCAAAATCCACTGATAAATCAAAGAAAAAAAACAAAACAGTCCGAAAAGAAGCCTACTCGACAGCAACCACCTATGTCTGAGGCCAAGATTCAGACAACCGTCAATGTCATCCGCAATCTTCTTTGCTCTTGGGAGTCGCCTATTGCCAAAGCGCGTATTACGTTGATTGATGATGTCCTTCAATTTGTGATGATCTGGTGTCACTAGACAAACTTCAAAGTGATGCCACTGTCCTTCAATGAAATGCAAGAGATTTCCGAAATAGGCTGTCAAATGTTTGGCAATTCCTCTTTGACTGCAATTTTCCTATAGTATCAATTTCGGATTCAAGAGTAGGACCCAACATCAGATTATCCGGTTATGAACTACTTCACTCCCACAAAGAAACCGATTTTAGCAGAGTACTATTCGGCATTAGAAAAAAAATTCACTTTTATTGAGCACTATGTTTCGTCCCATAGGACAAATGAGTATATTTCTGTGACTATAAAAAAGGTGACATCTACTCAGTGTTATAACTGGTTATATACCTCCCATAGCAGAATTTGACACTAAGAGACTCGAAGGTATTCTTCAACAAACCCCATGACCACGTCTTCTGACAGATTTTAATGCTCACCACACACTGTGGAAAAGTACGAGGAGTAATGGTCGAGAAAGGGCATTACTTAGAATTACGCTGAATCATGATCTCGTGATACTCAAGGGTGGAAGTCTTATATTCTTTAAAGGTACATTAGTGAACAGCACTTTAGATATTTCGTTTGCATCTTCTGCTCTCGTTGAAGAAACTACAGGGTTCGCTGATATTGAAACTCACAGGATTGACCGTGCCCCTACATACACCATAATTAGAGGTTTGCGTTGTTGCAAGCGGCGCTTCTCTGCACATTATACCGACTGGGGAATATTTCAAAAGAAAATAGAATCAGTCAGTTCCACACTCACCGGAACAGAATCCTCTGTGAATGCCATAACACCTTCCCCTTCAGAAGCAACTAAATCTTTCAACATGACAAACTCACAGACAACGGTCGATAGAGAATATGAGCGTCTTCGCGCCATCCGTCAAAGGGCTGAACGAAAAGCAAGAAAAAAAATGAAATACGTTTACAACTCCCTGTAGTGCCGAATTAGAGCGCAGCTCTTGAGGAGGAGGGGGGAAGGCTACGGAGGGGACGGTATGCCCCTCCTCCTCGTCCGTACCCTCTCCTCCTCCCTCCTCATCTACTCCTCAAGGGGTCCTCATCTACTCTCCCTCTTCTCCTCCCTCCTCCTTCCCTCCTCCCTCTTTTTCCTCCTCCCTCCTACATCCTCCTCCTCCTCTCCCTTCACCTCCCGCGCGGTGCATTATGGGAAACATCCCATAATGCACCGCGCGGTTACGCCGACGCGTTAAGCCTGGTTCACACATTTGCAACAGTTGCGTTCGCATGCAACCAAAACGACCGTAACGACCAAAACACCGCAATAACCCTGACTCATGAATCGCTTCGCGAAGCTACCCCTTGCATCGCTTGCCATGCTGTGTACGGCAAACACTTTTCCCGGTGACTTTGTCGTTACGGTCGTTTCGGTTGCATGCGAACGCAACTGTTGCAAATGTGTGAACCAGGCTTTACGGTTACGCCGACGGCGACGCCGACGCGTCACGCCGACGCGTCAAGCCGACGCGTCAAGCCGACGCGCGAAGCCTACGCATCACGCCGACGCGTTACGGTTACGCCGACGACGGCGACGCCGACGCCGACGCCGCTCAAGCCGGAAACGGGCACCTTAGAGCTGCGCTCTAAAACGAAAGAAGTTGAAGATATCCAGACTTCCAGACGAGCGCAAAAAAGCGTTCAACGGTATTTAGACAAACTTTCAAGAAGACGCTGGAAGTCACTGTACTCTTAGAAAAAAGTGTCTCTATAATCTTCCCCAAAGGGAGGAACGCTCTTGTAACCTATGTTCCTTCAGAAAGGGAGAGACTTTCGTCCTGGAAAGCAGCGGAGCAGAGTTCCTCCGTCGCCTGCATCTCATTATGGCGGCCCCGAATCGAGCAAATTGAACCCAATAAGGCTTAACGAGGACGCTATGTCTCTTCTACGGGACGAGAGGAGCAGCAAATAAAGGCGTAACACGAGCTTCCCACGAACTGTGTTTATTTCCGAAACCAGCTTCTCCTCGCAGGTAAATAAACTTGCGTTCCAAAAGCAGTTACTCAGTCTTCTCGTCGTCACCACTGCGATGTTAAACGAAGAAAACCGATACCCAGTTACTTCGCGCACTTTACGTCTTACCTTTGCTGTTCCTCGAGTCACAATTCCTCGTTAAGCATCGAGCTTAACGAGGACGCTATATACGTCCATTGTAAGGGGCGAAAGGAGCAGCAAATAAAAGCGTAACACGAGCTTTCCGCGAACTGTATTTATTTCCGAAACCAGCTTCCCCCCCGCAGGTAAAGAAACTTGCGTTTCAAAAGCAGTCAATAAGTCTTCTCCTCGTCAGCACTGCAATGTTAAACGGAGACAACCGATACCGAGTTACTTCGCTAACTTTACGTCTTACCTTTGCTCCTCGAGTGACAATTCGTTCGTTATCCGCACAACACGGAGAAGTGGTAAACCATTCGCAAAACCAAAAGTTGCTCTCAAAAGCGCAAATTCGAAGCAGCCTACTTGGCTCATTGTTGCACGGTAACCATAAATTATCGCGAAGCGTGAAACAAGCTTAAATCGCTTGCCACCAGATAGCAGGGTCAAGCAGAGTAATTGCTAGTAGCTCGGCTATAAGGCGCTAGGTATGGCCCAATTCATGTGCTTCAAAAATATTTTAATTTCCTCAAACCACCATTGCGCCTTTATTATACATACATGTGGATACATTACGTGTACTACAAGCATCAGCTGAACATATACATTAGAGCGCATACACACACATGGCACATACAAACATCAATAGAAGTCACACTAACCCAAATACTACTTCTGAGCTCTGCGTTTCCGCCTTTTTATACTCGTCGTTTTGAAGGCACGAATGTTCTTGGTGACCACCTAAGCAATAAATAATATTCCCAGCATGTTGATTTTTTTTTTTTCAGTAATGTCATACCTTTGGGAGTATTTTGAACGGCTCAGGGGGTGAATCGCTTAGAAAAAGTAAACGCTCTTGCTTTAAATATTTTAACGCCCCCCCCCCCCCCAAAAAAAAAAAAAAAAAAAGCCACTCCACTGTTGTTTTAAGCAATGCGTTTGTTTCCCCGCACGGCACGCCGTAGCCAGCATTTTTATTGTAGTGTTTGTTTTTCTATTTGTGCTGTTCGTGCGTGGCTGCAATTCTCGTCTTTAATGGATCTCTGTAGAGGGGGTATTCACTCAGTTGGAAGCCATGCTTCACGGGCAGAGAACTCGCTTTCCGATCAATTTGAATCCAGTCAAACAGGGATTTCCCCAGACCCCCCTCGTTTTTCGAAGGCACCTTCTTAATTCACAACGACTCCTATATTCGCAATGCACCCCACCCCCCCCCCCCCGTTACCCTCCCAAAAATAATTTAGGCACCCCCCATGATTTCATTCCTGGGGAAACCCCTGCAGTCAAGCCGCGACTTGCGGCAGGTGTTAAGTGTACAGAGCTACGCCGTAGTGAGCTCGAAAAGTCTAGCGCCACCCCAGCGCCACACCTTGAAGGGCAGTTTCTCCGAGAACCGTAGTGTATTTAAACAGCAAAATAAAGGATAGCTTTTCTTTTTTTGTCGATTTTACCTATTATCCTTCCTTAATGCTCAAAATTCCAAACTGTAATATACGTACCTTCCGTCCTATTTCCATACTGTTCAGTCCTCTCACCAGAGCGCAATCGCTCTCGGGTTAGAGATAACAGGATATCGCAGACGGCAGTCACATTGGCCACTGTACGATAGGACCTACGGTTCAGACCAGCGTTCCAACATGACTATCGGCAGGTCGATCGATTGCACCATAATCCCTCAAACGGTCTTAAAACTCTCTCATGTGAACCGGAATGTCAACCTGCGACACCCCACCCCCTCCGATCACGGCCCGACCAACGGCATCACTGCCAACAGTTATGTCATCTCATCTTATTGTTACACCACTGATGCACGAACACACGGCCACATCGGCGACAATTCTAGTCTTCCGTACAACGCAGAACACTGCCAACACGATGTTGCTGCTATGTTGCTGACGCGCAGAAATACAGAACCACGTTGATTGTCGGTGGGCACTCGGCATCGGAAAACAGAACCGAACTATAGCACAAAAGGCACCCAGGCACCCCGACAGAAAAACCTGCCTGTCTGGGACGCACTTTCCGCGGTTTCCATAATGTCGCCAATGTCGACACGCCGTACCGGAATTCGGAGGCGGTCATCTTAGCCCAGTGTACGTAGACACTGCTGGCACCAACGTACAGGAGCAAGCTCTGTTTCGCAGCTCCCTATTTTCGCCTGCAGAGACGAGTGGCCCAGGTGGCGGTCACGCGAACTTGCGGCGCTCCAGTCGGATCTTGCTTCCTTGTCTCGCGCGTTGTCTGCTACCCCTACGTTGAGAGCTTCGTTTTCTTTTTCTTTTCATTATTTGTTTTTACTTCCATGTGTATAATAGCAAAAAAAAAAAAAAAAAGATGATGAAGATGAAGTGTATACATCACAGAGATCAGAGTCAGCGCACTATGAGTGTTTTTTTTTAGTGCTTGAAATTAATTTTTTGTGTGCGTCTGTTTCCTTGCGCTGTGAGTGTTAGCATGAATCAACAACTCGCCCAAGCTCAAGTATTGCTATTCAAAATTGGCGGGCTAGACGATCCGGAAGCAAGACTCGACTGCAGCGCTGCTAGTTATCGTGACCGCCACTGAGCCCAAGTCGCAGGCAGAGCTGTGAAACTGAGCTTGCTCCAGTAACGTTGGCTGGCACTGCTCCGGAGCTTCGCTGTTTCTAGCAGCTTCGTTTGCTCGTTTGATAAAATTAGTGATAAAACATCAATGCAACCGAAGTGTCCTGCAAGTTTGGACTGGGAAACGGAATTAGAGCTGGGCGGCCTTCGCTGCCGCTGAAGCTCAATCAACTGCTCGAAAAACGAAACCGAAAGAAGATGAGGCGGGAGGGCGGAACCTTTCTCCCGTCTACCTGGAGAAGTAGAACAACGTCTCGTTCCTCCCTTCTTCTCGTGTCCGTTTGGGGGCGCGTCATTAGAAGGGTGGAAAATGCACCGCTGCTACCTTTTCCCTTTTTTTTTTTTTTTTCTTAGAGTGTGTGCTTCAATCTAGATCCTAGGAAGCCAACTACCCGAATATGGCACATAATGCGAAGTCTGAGTGTAAGACCAAAGCAAATTCACCCCTTCAGAGCTATCTCGTTCAGACGCCAAATATCCGAAACAGCCGTAGCAAAGGAGTTCTGCATCAAGATTACAAGCTGCACCTCAGGTAACAGTCACAGAAAAGGTGCACCAGCTGGCCACGTCCCTGTAAGTGCATGTAAATCTATGGATGACCGTTTCAACTTAAAGGAACAAGACATAGCACTCGTTACATCCAACACTAAGTCTTGTCCAAGTCCAGCTGGCATACGCTACTCAGCCTTAGGTCACTTGGAAGAAACTGCTAAAATGGCATTTCTCTCTTTATTCAATACTTTATGGGAGACTGGCGTTATATCTAGGCCGTATACTTTCCGGTTTAACCCAAAAACACCGATAAACATCCGCCGGTGTCTAAAATAAAAAATCGGATAAAACCGGAAAAATGCCGGTTTTTGGACATTTTTGTACAAGCGTCAGTGTCTCTGTTTTTTTTTTTGTTTTTTTTACCGAGCAAATTTTATGTCTACGTTCGTCAAACGTGTGTTTTTTTTTTGTTTTTTTTTAAGGACGTTTTGCGATGATTGCCAGTGGGTTTTTATAGGTCTCTTAGTGATCGAGGTGTTTTCTACTTGTATCAGAGCTGGTGTTTTGACCAACACTGATAGAATTACGTCCCCAAAAGGTGTTTTCATTGTGCCCTTTTGTAGATTGCCCCGTTGAAGGTTGGCCTCCTTACTTGTTGACGCTAGTTGGGTGGTTAGAAGCGTCTTTTATATTTTTGGGGTCGAAGGGTGTCTCAACTTAAACTGAAACGAAGGATATATCACAATAATTAATTATGAGGAACATTATGTATCAGATGTAAATAAAAGTTAAACCGTTTCCTCTCTTTATTGTTTGTTTCTATTCGCGATTTTTCCGTCGATAAACGCCGTTTTAAGCGTCTGCACGAAACAATTCACCGAAATACACCGGTATTTTGGAAAGAAATAAACACCGAAAAACATCCGCCGATTTTTTTACATAAATAAATACCAGAAAATATGCGGCCTAGTTATACCCCAAGATTCGAAAATCGCTCGCGTTATACCGATTCTCAAACCAGGGAAACAATCACTCGGTATCAATTCATATGGCCCGATCACATTAACTAGCTATTTAAGCAAAATAATGGAACGCATGCTACTTGTACGCATGGAGTGGAATTTTGAAAATAGATATCTTTAGCCTTCACTCATGGGTGGTTTCCCACGTGGAAGAAGCAATATTGACAACGCTATTGATCTTGTCCCTAGCATAGAGGAAATAAAATCAGTCAAGCGGGTACACTACATCTGTATTACTTGACATAAAAAGAGCCTTCGATTCGGTAGGACACGAAGCCATACTCTGCTAAATGAAGGCAATTAGTTTCGGAGGACGCTTGTTTACATTGATTTCCAGTAACCTTAAATAACGAACATATTGACACAAGATGGCAACACTGACTTCCATCAGGTCGAACAGGGTGTTCCCCGAGGCGGGGTTCTCAGCATATGTCTTAAAGGCCTTCTGAAGATATTCCTTTCTTGCTGTAAATTCATCTTTATACGATGACGATATATGTTTCTGGGCATCGAGCGAGTTTCTATATAGAATGTCTGAAGTCACCAGGCTCGATCTAAAAGGGATCATAAAAATCGACGCCTGCACGAAGAATCTAAACTTTTCGTCAAAGGTGTATTTCACAGGTCCGTTTTTTCTTGTAAAATTACAAAGCGTAGCTCTCTTTCTGTGAAAAATAGGGCCAGAAAACTTGCCAGGGTCAACGGCGAGCGGCGACGCAGACGACTGAGTCGAGCGGCCGGGGGCGTTTGGCGCACGTATTGATAGATGGCGACCCCCTTATCGAGACTGCTCGCGACGACCGTGATTTACTAAAATGAAGATAACCTTTTTTGTATACTTCGTTTCAGCTTCGGTCCGAGCGCGGCCGATGTTATAAGCCGAAGGGCCAATCAAACGGCGAAAAGGCACGACGTCATGGCGTGCTCCCTGCAGTTGATAGGACCAGCTGATATTTGATGTATCTCTGAACTGCTCCTCCGCCGCTAGTCTTATCAAGCGCAGAGAGCACGCCATGACGCTGCGCTTTTTGCGCTGTTTGATTGGCCCTTCGGCTCATAACATCTGCCGCGCTCGGACCGAAGCTGAAACGAAGTATAGTGTGCCTTTGGTTTAAAAATGAATGCGAACAATAAAACCAAAACTTGAAGTTAAAAAAAAACAAAAAAACGCTGTCGCATAACGACGGCGTTCTTGCTGTCGACAGA
Organism: Ixodes persulcatus; assembly: GCA_013358835.2. Taxonomy (NCBI): domain Eukaryota; kingdom Metazoa; phylum Arthropoda; class Arachnida; order Ixodida; family Ixodidae; genus Ixodes; species Ixodes persulcatus. The sequence goes on along the minus strand of JABSTQ010005951.1, from coordinate 550 downwards.
TTTCGTCTGCGTGTCGTTTGCTTTCTTTCGCAGGTCGGCTATACGCCTTCCGACGCTGCTTCCGATGCCATCTATCAATACGCCTCGCAAGTGGGCTCATTTTCGTCTTCTGCGCACGAGAAAGGAAGTAGCGGTGACGTCAGAACGCCGAGCCCTGATTGGCTGATCGCGACCTCCTATCTGAGCGTCGTCTGCTCCTTTGCAACGTCGTCTGGTCGTCTGCGTCTGTCTTACCTTTATTGCGACTTTTGGAAGTGCAGGTCTTTACGAGCGAGCTCGACTTCGCCTTGCAGAGAGAGCAGACGAAATAACTCGAGCGGTACGTTGTTTTTGTCTAACAACTAGCAGACGCGCATCAAGGAGGGAAGTCAAAGGACTCACAGGCGAGGTGTCCCGAGGCGCCGAGGTTTGGTTTGCAAAGAACCGAGAGTGAGCGTGTTAGTGTCCGCAAGTTCCCTCCCAAACACTTTTTCCCTCCTTTCGTGAAGGCGAGACTCCTCACTCTTGGGGTTGTTCCAAAATTTACTCGATCCGACTCCGGAGTAAAGGT
>JABSTQ010005950.1:0-23121 GCA_013358835.2 Ixodes persulcatus | reverse complement strand
TTTTTAGTTGCCTATCAAAAATCTGCTGCTTCTCGTGACGAAGACATTGGGTAATGAAAACATCTGGTGTATCTGTGGTGGTATTTTGCTATAGAAAAGTTGAGTAAGTTTTACAGAAATATTTGTTTATTTTGACACCATCTTATGAATCATGAAATACATAGTATGTGTAGAAATTCAACATGAAGAACAATTTGTACTTTTTTCACTGAAATAAATGCAAAATAGTGGCGAGCTACAAAGTAAAGGCGGCCGTTCTTAAATAGTGGCAGTTCCAACCAGGTGGTTCTAACCTTGCTGCTCCCTGTACTTTGGCAAAAATATGATGTTTCAACTTAGCTAAAATCTACACCCATGAACTTTGAATATAATAGAAGCCCCACCTAAACACAACTTTGTGAAAGCTTTCATTGCAGTCAGTTCGATGGATTCTTTGTACAAATTTTGTTACGCTGCTAAGCACATACATACCTTCCGCATTATTATTTCACACGACCATGTGTTTTTTCTCTGGACGAACAAGTAGGATAGATCAATGGCAGGGTGCAATGATGTTAGTAGCGTGGGCTAGGGTTTCTGTATATAAGCTCCCACGGGAGCAGAATTGTGTATTCATCCATTTTGAGATTCAATGTTATGTGCCAAAATCCACTCTTCCCGCGTGCAGGAACTGTGCTTTCACATATGTGGCTACTGCTTTGAGCTCATTCTTTTCATTATCATTTTGACAAACACGTCACACTTCAATGTGTACTTGCAAAAAGTATTTCTCGAAATTACTATTTAGAAAATCAGTCAGGCAACACGGCATGCAAAGAAACTTTCAAGTAGGTATACTTTTTGGCGACAAATTGCTTAGGGGTGAACAGAATAGTCAGGTTGGGTGTCGTGTGACATGCTTTGCGGCTTTGAGTCCGGGTGACACGTTTGGGTACCGGGGATGTATCGCAGTGAAAAGGTGGAGATCTGTCGAAGGACAGGAGGTACGAAATAGTCTGCTATGTTTTCAGATTTTTGTACCGAAAAGCAGGCTTTTGGCTTACGAAATGTTATGCTATTAGTTAAATGCCAATCTACATTTTTTTCCAACCCTAAATTTGTTTAATAGACCATATGCAAAAGAAGCGCCATCTAGTGTATTCATGATCAATGATCAGATTTCCTCCATATTGGGGGGTTTTCGTACCGACGATTTCGCCCGAAAAACAATAGTCCCGGCAAAGTGTAAGTCGTAGAACTAAAATATGATCACCTGCTGCAAGTCCAGTACGAACGCTTCACAGGACGTCTTCGAGAAATACCGTTCATTGACCTGGATGGCCCAGTTCACTGCTTGAGTGACGAGTCTTGCGACCTCGTTGCTGACAATTCCTTTTCCTGAATTTGGCGGCCGTCTTTCTTTTCTTCTTTGATCCGAAACTAACCAGCAACCCATTGAGTGTACAAATAAACTGCCCTAATATCATGAAAACCGAGCTAAATGCAGATGTGCCTTGTCCACAACTGGAAGATGTGACAAACCCCCAATATGGCGGCTCCTAATGGCATGATGATGATAGCTGGCAAGGATTTCGCATATGGCCTATTGAGTGCCTCTTTGAACTGACGTAAAAATGGCAAAAATTAAATTCAACCATTCAGCTGATGCAGAACTACAATAATGGCTGCTTATTTCTAAAACATGTGGCTTTCTTTGTTGTGCTTTCCTAGTGTGCCCTAATACACATGAGGCCTTGTAGGAGAGGGAGCTGCACTTTTGGGAGAGACCAGCTGCCCATTGAAAGCCACTGAGGACATCCGGTTCGCGTGCTGTTCCTGTACCTATGTCACCAGAGATCAGCGTGGAATCGTGAACCACCTGGTTGCCCATGGTGATAAACAGTTCAAGTACCAGCATCCTCCCATGTCACCTGCCTCTAGATCCCAAGCGCCCAGCAACACTGAAAAGCAGAAAAGTGATAGGTTATTCAAGTGCAAGCTGTGCCCCCAAGCCTTTTCTCGTAATTCCAGTCTGATCTGCCATAATCGAACACACTCAGGTGAAAAGCCATTTAAGTGCAAGCTGTGCCCCCAAGCCTTTTCTGAGAGTTTTAGACTGATCATCCATAATCGAACACATTCAGGTGAAAAGCCATTTAAGTGCACTCTGTGCCCCAAAGCCTTTTCTCAGAGTTCCGGTCTGATCCGCCATAATCGAGTGCACTCAGGTGAAAAGCCATGTAAGTGCAAGCTATGCCCCGAAGCCTTTTCTTGGAAATCCAGTCTGACCTGGCATATTCAAACACACTCAAGTGAAGAGCCATTTAAGTGCAAGCTGTGCCCCAAGGCCTTTTCTCACAATTCCAGTCTGGTCCGCCATAATCTGATACACTCAGATGAAAAGCCATTTAAGTGCAAGCTGTGCCCCCAAGTCTTTTCTGAGAGTTCTGGTCTGATCCGCCATAATCGAACACACTCAGCTGAAAATATATTTAAGTGCAACCTGTGCCCCAAATCCTTTTCTCGGAATTCCAGTCTGATCCGCCATAATCGAACACACTCAGGTGAAAAGCCATTTAAGTGCAAGCTGTGCCCCCAAGCCTTTTCTGAGAGTTCTGGTCTGATCTTTCATAATCGAACACATTCAGGTGAAAAGCCATTTAAGTGCAAGCTGTGCCCCAAAGCCTTTTTTCAGAGTTCTGGTCTGATCCGCCATAATCGAGTGCACTCAGGTGAAAAGCCATTTAAGTGCAAGCTATGCCCCCAAGCCTTTTCTTGGAATTCCAGTCTGATCTGGCATAATCGAACACACTCGGGTGAAAGCCATTGAAGTGCAAGCTATGCCCCCAAGCCTTTTCTCAGAATTCAAGCCTGATCTGCTATAATCAAACACTCAGGTGAAAAGCCATTTAAGTGCAAGTTATGCCTCCAAGCCTTTTCTCAGAGGCAATCTGATCTGCCATAATCAGACCCACACAGGTGAGGAACCATACAAGTGTAAGTTTTATCCCCAAGCGTTTGGTCTCTATTCTGAACTGAGCCGCCATAACGGAACACAGTGGGAAAAGCCATTTAAGTGCAAGCTGTGCCCCCAAGTCTTTTAAAAATCTTGATCTGATCTGCCATTATGGAACACACTCAGGTCAAAAACCATTTAAGTGCAGGTTGTGCTCCTGAGCCTTTGCATGGAATTCACATCTGAGACACCATAATTGAACACTGGTGAAAAGTAATTTAAAGGCAAGATGTGCCTTAGGGCCACTTTTTCAGAGTTCTTATCTAATCGGCAATAAGTGAACACAGTTGTGAAAAGCCATTTAAATGCTAGTTATGTACCCAAGCCTTTTCTCAAAGTAGTAAGCTGATGAAATACAGTCGAGCACACGGATTATAAGCCATACAAATGCCTGCTTGCACCCCGAGCCTTTGCTCAAAATTTTTATCTCGGAAGCCATAATCAAGCACACAGGTGAAAAGCAATACAAGCAGGGGTGGAAGCGCTGTGCCATTGTGTACCATTCGATTCTCGTTGCGCCGTCCTCCCCCCAAGCGCAAATGTTGCGCCAAAACTATCCAGAAAAGTTTTTTTTAGTTATGAAAGCAGGTGATTTTTGTTTGATGAAAACAGGTGTCAATTGCCCATTTTAATCTAACGAAAATTATGATGATTTATTCCAGACCAGGTAAGAAGACAGTGCTGCATTTCGTTTCGTGGTCATATGTTGATGAGCTGTCAAGTGCCAGCAGCACAAGGGAAAGCGCGCGAGTTGGTTGTTAAAGTTGTCCGTTCCGTACCAGTGCCTTCAAAGCACTTGTTTGGGTGTGTTGCTTTGTGCCGTCAGTGCCACAGCTCGGCCAAGATTGCATGTAGGTGTCTGATCTCCGAAAATGGGAACTGCATAGGGGGCTTTGTCAGAAGTACTGAGTCTTACTTGCTAGTTTTGTCAGCCACTTTTTTTAACGAACTCCTAAACAAGCTTTTTTTATTCTATTCAGTCATGCTTGTTTTAGTAAGGTCTTAGGCACATGTGTATGAGCAGAGAAGATATGTTTTCAATTTTCTGCATTTTTACTATAATGAGAGATTTGTATTTTGTTGACTTGAGTATTGGAACACATTCCAATACTCAAGTATTGGAGTACATTCCAATACTCAAGTAGAGAACTGAAGTGACTTGAACTCGCCCGTATTCTAAGTGTTCTTGCTTCCTTTCCTCCACTAGCACCTTCATAATCATGTATTCATATGACACCTGCTTTGAGATATCGCTCTTGTGTTTAGTTGATCACAATTTTCTGTTGCTCTGTATTCTTGTTCTTGATAGTTGTTTCCGTGTATCTGTATGTCGGAGTTCTCGGACCGTAAGTGTCATGTATGCCAGACGATGACTTTTGTACTAACACATCCATTTTTTTGCTTTGTTTACTGCATCCTGTGTATTGTTGGTCAATGTGTGCATAGTTTTGCATTGTGTAATGCATTTGTATATATCTTAAACTGCAGATGATAAATGTGTAATCAGAGTTCTGTATCAGTGTTCCTCCAAATAAAGCTAGACAGTTCGATCTTCCAGTGTTAGTGTTCTTTTCCAGCCATTGCATATCTTAGCTGAAGGAATGCTGTTAGCAGAGAAGCTCTCTGGAAAGTTTTATTTTGGCATCCTTGCCCCCCATCAAAAGAAAAAAAAATTATAGCATTTTTTTACCACGAAAGTAAACTATGCCTAGGTGAACGCTCATTCTCCACCCAAATGATATCCTAGTGGTTTGAACTAGATGCAAAAGTTTTAGAACTAACCGATATCTTATTGAAAAGTTATAAGCAAATTTCTGAAGTTTTTATCGGAAAATGGCAGTCCATAAAGTTCTCGAATTCATGAAGCTGAATGGCGCCAGTCACCTAAAAACGAGCTAAAATGGGCTCCATTTTTTCCATTAAATTTTTTAGAAAATCACTTAACTTTTAAATGAGATAATCGTTAGTTCTGAAATTGGCATCTGGTTCAGACTGCTAGCGCTACACTTTGGCATTGAATGAGTGTTCGGCAATTCATAGTTTATTGCTGCAGTGAAAAAACGCTACATTTTTCGGGGGAGGACACGTTGTACATCATATACTTCTTGCTCTAGTGCTCTGTTCTTGTGCTGCATCTGCCGAGTCTGTTGGCTTCCTCCCCTGTCCCAATGGCAAGAGCCTCCAGGAACCAGTCCGTTTCTGGCTCGGGCCTTATACATTGGCAGTCTATCACATATGCCTCCTTCCCTCAGCTGGCGCAAGCAGTCTCTAGGTCTTCGGTGTAGTGGGCCCTCCACTACCGTCTTTGGAGAGTCCCTGCCCGTGCATTGAATAAGAAACCGCTTCCCCCGGTGTTTCCGTAAAAACTCTCTAAATTGTGTCCTTCTCTACCCCGTGCATCCATGACGATTTCTAGGCCATGCTATTTCTCCAGCGTCGTGTCTCTTCCTCTTGCACGAGTGTCCTTGCCGCCTTGGCTTCGGCTGCAGCGTGGTGCTCCGGTCTTTGCTATCCATCAAAGGTTGTGTTGGGATGTGACTGTGATGTGCGAGCGTCCTTGTTCTTTCCTACCACTTGGTGTTCTGGTCCCTGGAGACCATGTAGGTCCAGATCATGTCTACCTTCTCCAATCCATCTGTCTCGGGTGTCTCTCTTAGCTGGGCTTCACCACTGTCTCCTTGGCCTCTATGCTCGACCAGCCGAGGTGTCCTTGGACTGCTCTATCGGAGCCGTTGGACGAAGCTCCAGGGGCCATTCCTTTTGCCTCTTGCTGCCTTGTCTTTAGAAAATTATGCTTTGTTTGACTCGAGGCAAGTCGCCCTTTCCCGTAAGTGATGCCTGGAATAACTGCCACCTTCCACAGACTTCTTAACACTTCAAAACCGTATAGATTTCCTTCCAAGGATCAATTTTCACTTGATTGGTCTTTTGTGGACTTGTTCTTCATGTTGTGCCAGAGAATTGGGCCCGCCCTGCTGTAGAACTTTCCGGAAACGTGTGGTGCCCGACCTACTGCTTGACGCATTTTGACGTTTCTATGTGTAGCACGTGAGGTTATCCAGGAACTGAAGGCGAAGTTCATGTTGGTTGACTATTTAGCAATTTTAGAAGGCAGATAAAAAGCAAAGCTCTATGTGATAATCAGGGTTGTAAAGTGCCTACCGTAAAATACCAAGCAAGCACCCACTAAAAATTTGAAGATAATTGCGAAAAATAGGGGATGGGCGCATGTGAGGTCATCAATTTTACCTTACATGTTCTGTGCATATTTTTTCAGATGTTTCAAATTAAGGGGGTGGGCGCTTAGTGCCGAACGGGCGGATGTACGATATTCTGCGGTAGGTACACGTACCTGGCAATCGGTACCTAGGTACTTTTGTTGTACCTGAGGTACAAACCTGTACTTTCATTTCTCAGTGGTGCTTTCTCCAGTAACTTGTAATTTAACTAAGTGAAGTTACCGTAAAAACCTGCATATAATACGAAGCATAATTTGGGGACAGCAAAGGAAAAAAAAAATTTTATTCGCGTATAATACGAAACAATTTAAGGACCGCGAAAATCTTCCGCGTAAAATACGACCCACAAAGTCTTAATTTTTTTTATTTGCGTCGTAATTGAATCTTAATCACTGTCATCACTTCCATCAGACTCCTTATCCGACGCCTCCTCTCAAAGGCAGTCGTCTTCAGTGCCGTCGAGCGCATTTGAAATCCCGCACTTGAAAGAGCGAGCGATGAGCGTGCGCCGACGCAGTGAAAACCCGGCGCGGCGCATAAAGCGAGCAACCCAATGTCGGCTCGCCGAAGTTCTCTCGGCTTCTCTTGCAGAAGCTCAATATTTACGGCGAGGTGTTGTTCACGTTGCTCTTATACAAAGTCGCCGAACACGCCATTCTTTGCAGGGGGGGGAAGGTGCCGCCGCTTCTAATGCATCCTCCTCAGAATTTACGGCGCTCCGTGGAGGCCGCCATATTAAAACTTGATACCAGTGTTGCTGCATCTTTAGGTCATCTTTAAGTTAGAGCTGACGGAGAAAATCTGGCAACGGCGCAACGCCGATGTACGCTGGAAGCTAGAGCCAGTTTGCTTTCGTTGTTTTTGTTAGGTCGTAGAAAATCTAGCAACAACGCACATTCAACATGGCGCCGGTATTGTTTTGGTTTGACGCGGTTTGTGAGCACATGTAGCGAAGACATGACCGGAGAACTGCCCCTGTGATGTTCCCGGAAGACGGAAAGTATCATTCGTAATCGTCGTGTGTGCTTTGAAAGCGAAGGGAGTCACAGGGTCCACGAGTGCGCAACCACAAGCCAAGGTTCACGACAGCGCTGCGTTGACTTCGGCGATCTCGTTCTGTTTTGTGCAACACAGCGATGCGACAAAGAGTTGAAACGTTTGTGGTGTGTTGTGCGGTGCTTGGAGGTAGAAGCCCATACTAACACGAAGCGCAAATTGGTTATTGTGGGGTTGAAATTCAACGGGTTCAGTCCCGTCGTCAGCTGATCCGGTCCAGCTGGTCCGAGAGGACGCAGCGAGCGCTTTTAAAAGTAAATATTTCTTTGTTCCGTTTCAAAATGTGGAAGATTCTCGACGCATACCGTGAGTAAAAAGCTGCGGGCGTTTTCAACAAAATTACGTCGTTTTAATTTATTTATTTATTTTATTTATTTAGAAATACTACCAGTTTCCATCGGAAACTTTAGTAGGGTGGTTACAAGGTGAAATACAATTGATATAGTTTATAGTGCAATGTTGAAAGAAAAAGAAAAAAAAAAAAAGTCAGTGAGGAGGATGGGGCTACTCAGTGGAGACACAAGAGGATTTTAATACTATGTATTACATTTGTAAATGAAATAATAACATTGGACCACTATAATAGGATGAATCGATGGGAACAAGTAGAGTACACATCATATGAGGTGGTTGCCCAGAGCAGTTGAGAATGATTCTATAGATGTGGAATGAACAATGGCGTCAGGTAAGCTATTCCACTCTGACACTACTCGCGGAAAGAATGAGTATTTGAAGAAGTTGTTGTTACTCTGATATTCTGTGAGTAGCCTTCCATGATTCCTTCTCGTAGCTCTGGAAATGTGCGAAGTAACATATTTCATTTTGTCTATAAGGGTTTGGTCATTTAATATTTGGAACAGGAACCTTAGTCTTGAGATTTTGGCCCTTTTCTCGAGTGGTGCTAGTTGAGCTAAATTGCATAAGTGGGACGGTGAGTCAGAGTAGCGAAACTTATTAAAAATAAATCTCGCAGCCAAGCGCTGCACCTTTTCTAGTTGAGCGATGTGTGTTTTATAGTGGGGGAACCATACGACATTAGCATATTCCACTATGGGACGTACCAGTGCCTTATAGGCTACTAACTTTGTTTCGTGGGATGCCGATTTTAAAACTCTTCTTAGATACCGTAGTTTGTTAATTGCTTTGGTAGTAATGAAGTCGATGTGGGTTTCCCACCTAAGGTTCTGCTGAAATTGGAGTCCGAGGTATTTGTACTGTTCGACTTTTTGAAGGGGAGTGTTGTTAATGCTGTAGGGAAATCGCAGTGTACTTTTTTTATTACTGATTGTCATGTAAACAGATTTTTTTGTGTTTAATACCATTTGCCAATCAAAACACCAGTCGCTGATCACTTGCAGTGCACTATCTAGTAAAAGCTGGTCGTTTTGAGTTTTGACTTCGGTGTACAATATGCAGTCGTCTGCGAACAGTCTAATGTTTACATCAATGTTGTCTACTATGTCGTTAATATAGAGTGAGAAAAGAAGAGCTGCTAGCACAGAGCCCTGTGGGACTCGAGAAGTAACTGTGGTTAATGGTGAACTGTGCCCATTAATTTTCACGAACTGTTTTCTATCAGTAAGGTATGCTTCAATCCAACTAACAATTTGTCCTGGGCCAAGTAAGGTTTTAACTTTTAGCAATAATTTCGTGTGTGAGACTCTGTCAAAGGCCTTGGAAAAATCTAAAAGAATAACGTCAGTCTGGCTACGATTATTAATTGCTGAGGATAAATCATGCACACATTCTGTTAGCTGCGTTACAGTTGAGAGTCCAGATCGAAAGCCATGTTGACGGTTGGTTAACAGGTGATTTGTTTCTATAAATACAGTGATGTGTTTTTGTACAACATGCTCAAGGATCTTGGAACAAGACGATGTAAGCGAAATGGGCCTATAATTTGACGGGTCTTTCTTATCACCTGATTTGTGAATAGGTACCATGTGCGCAAGTTTCCAGTCAGATGGTATTTGGGCTGTTTCTAGTGATTTAATAAATATTAGTGTCAGATACTTAGCAGACCATTCCGCGTAACGTTTAAGAAATAGGTACGTTTGGGATATTATCTGGGCCACAGCTTTTCTTGGTGTCTAAATTTAGTAAGAGGGAGAGAATGCCAGGTTCAGATATAGTGATGTTATCAATGAATGGTGTCACATTGTGATTAAAAGGGGGTGTCCGCCCATTATCTGTTGTAAATACGGATGCAAAATAATCATTAAATGCCAGAGGAAGTTCTGAGTGTTCGTGAGAGAGTGATTCGGTAGCGCTCGATTTCCTTGGATTCACGTATCTCCAAAATTTGTCTGGTGAAGTTCTAATAAACGACTGAAGAGTGGAGTTCAAATACGTTTCTTTGGCAGTTTTTATATCTTGTTTCAGTTTACTATTCAGAACCGAAAACTGGTTTCTGTTAAGTGGTACTTTTTGCTCCTTTGCTCTTTTCCTTAGCTGACTGAGCTTACGTTTAGTATGAATAATGTCTCGATTTATCCACGGTTTATCTTTTTTTGTTCTTTTATTCTTGGTGGGGATGAACTTAACCATACAATGATCCACTGTTTTCTTAAAAAAATCCCTAAGTTATCTACGGAAGCAAGGTCATCGAGAAAGAGTTCTAGAAATGAATCGTATTGCATATCAAAAAGATCAAGAATTCCAACATCGTCCGCTTTGGAATAATCCGGCAGTACGGAACATGGAGAGGAGTGTTTAATTGGTGATCGCGTTTTGAAGGACGCCAAGACCATTGAGTGATCAGAGATGCCGTCTAGAATATCTACCGTGCAATCAAGTATTTCAAAATGTTGACTTACAAATATAAGGTCGAGTAACGTTTGAGATGAACCATGAACACGCGTGGGCTCTCTTACTATCTGGTCGAGGTTATAACAAAAACGCATTTCAAGTAGAGCGTCCGCGTTTACAGGCCCCTCACACACATGACGTTCCCAGTCAATTTCCGGAACATTGAAATCGCTGGCCATGATGACTCGACTATTATTGCTTACATTTTCATCAACATAGCTGTGAAGTGTGTCAAAGAAACTAGGCGGTGCACCTGGGGGCCTGTATACGGCACCAACAAAACAGGAATACTCGTGAAAAGAAACTTTGCACCAAACAGATTCAATACCAGGAACATCAGGCATCTCAGTATATTTAAAGCCCTTTCTGATAGCGATGGCCACCCCGCCGCCACGACCACCTCGATCTTTGCGTATTATTGTGTAGTTGGGCGGAACGACCTCGCTATCAAGGACACTCGGAGACAGCCACGTTTCGGTGATAATGACGACATCGGGATCGGTACTCAGGAAACATGCTTCAAGTTCTATCAGTTTATTGACGACACTTCTAGCATTTAAATTCAAGATCCTTAGTTCGGTCTGGCGACGCTCTTTATTTTTGTGCTGTCATGCTGGGCCTGATAAGACGCTGTCGCTTGCCATGACTCTATCGCGAACCGGGGATTTATCGCCTATCGTTCCCCGCAGGGGGCACCTGTGAAAGCAGGTGTTTGGAGAGTGGCGCCTCCACGGACCCCAGCTACGTGGGCCACCATACCCGCACGCAGGGGGCACCTGCCTTGGTAGGTGCTTGGTGAGTGGCGTCACTACGAACCCCGAGCCATGTGGGTTCGCCCACCCACGTCTGGCTGTGCGTGGCGTACCCGTGTCCGGGGAAAGGGGGACCCTGGTGGTTGAGTTGAGCCCGGGGTATGTTTGGACCCTTCGGGGCCCCCCGGGCGAGGCAATACACCGCTTCGGCCCCTGCTTCTCGTAGACGGGTGTCCTGGCTTGGCCCGACCAGGATGATTCAGTCAGTCGCCTCTTCTACCCTCTTCTTCCTTCTTTCACTTTTCCTCCCACCTCTTTCTCTTTTCTTCTACACTCTCTTCCTTCCTTTTTCACCTTCTTAGGCGGCAAGGGCCAACCTTGAGTGGAAACAGGTCCTGTCCCTGCAACCACACTAGGGTATAGTGCCCGGGCAGCACTGGTAGAGTAATTGTGTCAGCCAAGCCCATCTTGCTATGGCGCATTACCTACCCCCTTGTTGGGCTCTGTGGTGGGCGGTGCACCCGGGCACTGAATTTTCTTTCCCATATATATGGGTTCTAAACAAAAAACCACTGATCGGGCCCTGAAAAGGGTCCGCACCGAAGTAAAAGTCCATTCCGCACAACCTATTGAATTCTTAAAATTTCCAAAGTTTCTAGTACTTCACTCAGAGGGCGAAAAGCCACTTTCCAAACTATCCCCCTTTCTCGTAGCAAAGGTACTTGAAGGTATTATTGGAACGAATTTTAATGCCAAAAAGATGGCATCGGGTGACCTTCTTGTCGAAACTAATACAAAACATCAAAGTGAAGCGCTCCTAGCGTTGAACTCCGTCGCAGATTATAAAGTCAGCGTAACACCTCATCGCAAGCTAAACACCATACAGGGAGTCATCTCTGAGGATGACTTACTTGAAACATCTGAGGCAGAGATCGTTGAGGGCCTTTCTGGTCAAGGGGTTGTAGCTGCGCGCCGCATCACCATCCGCCGAGACGGTTCTGAACGGAAAACCAAACATGTCATTCTGACCTTTGATTCTACCACACTACCAGAAACTCGGAAGGCTGGCTACCTACGGTGCCGTGTACGGCCCTATGTGCCGAACCCTCAGAGGTGCTTTAAGTGCCAACGGTTCGGCCATGGGTCACGGAGCTGTAGGGGAGCCGACACTTGCGCCAAGTGCTCCAGCAGAGAGCATGTTGCTGACGCCTGTGAGAACATTCCAAAATGTACCAACTGTGACGGTCCGCACCCGGCATACTCCCGCTCCTGTCCATTGTGGAAGCAAGAGAAGGAAGTCCTTGCTCTAAAGGCAAAGGAAAATATTCCCTACCAGGAAGCAAAGAAACGTTTTTCTTTCTTGGCGAAAGGCGGATATGCCGAGGTCGTGCGTAGGGGACCTGCACGGCCAGTAATGGCATCGGCGGGAACGCAGACGTCTTGGGACGATCTGCGGGTCTCGTCGGAGTCCCCATTCAGACCCAAGGGAACGGTGCCAACGGCACCATGTTCCAAGCCCAGGGAGGGTGCTGGCCTGCCAGCATCCACCCCAGAGCAGGGGATGGGCCCCCCTGCCTCTGTGCTCCCCCGGGTCCGGGGCCAACCACCCCGAACCACTGCCCCGAGGAAGCCCGGTGAGGCGTCGAAGCAGTTCGCCCCTAAGGGTCAACCGAGGGCACCACCGGAAGAGCCCATGGAAGAGTGTGGGCTCAGATCCGACGATGAGGCTATCCTCTCGGGATCGGAGTCCTCCCTTGCTGCTCCCACTACCTCTAGTGGGAAGCAAAATGATTGCGCGAAAAAGAAAAACACTCCGCGCATAAAAATTGATTTTAAACCTTAGTAACCTGTTTTTACCCATTTTTGCGGTTTATAAGTTAAAGTTTATTTTAATTTTAGCACTGCTATGAGTAAACAATTAGGTATCATGCAGTGGAACTGTCGCGGCCTTCTTCATAATATTGATGACGTTAATTTTTTTCTTGATGAGCTTCGTCCTGTGGCAATCTGTTTACAGGAAACCTATCTGAATGACAAACACACACAGGTCTTACGCCGTCACCAGGTTTTTAGGAAGGACCGCCTTTCTCCTAACCCTTCTGGTGGTGTCGCAGTAGTAGTGCAGAGCGGGGTTGTGTGTGCTCAGGTTCCTTTACAAACACCACTCGAAGCAGTAGCAGTTCGCGTTCTCCTTGACCGACTCATCACCCTCGTCTCTCTCTACCTGCCACCCAACGTTCCACTGCAGCTCCACGAGCTACAAGGACTCATAGATCAGCTGCCTAAGCCTTTTTTAATTCTAGGTGATTTCAACGCCCACCACCCTTTGTGGGGTAGTTTTCGTCAGGATTCTCGTGGTGGAGTTGTAGAACGACTTTTATTATCCTCTGGGCTCTGTCTTCTGAATAAAAAGGAGCCAACGTTTTTTAGTGCTGCTCATAACACCTTTACATCAATAGACCTTTCCATATCATCACCAGCTTTACTTCCGTGCTTTTCATGGAAGGTTTTAGATAATCCATTTGGCAGTGATCATTTCCCCATAATTTTAGAAACCTCAATACCCCTTCCTTCGCATTCGACCCGGCTTCCAAAGTGGAAGTTAGAGAAGGCTGACTGGGCTCTTTTTGGTTTAAATGCCGTACTGGATCCATCGCTCTTTCATAGTATGTCCCCCGAGGAGGCGACAGCGTTTGTCACTGAATGTCTAATTAATGCTGCAGCATCTTCTATTCCGCAAACATCCGGCGTCCTACCCCGGAGATGCAAACCCTGGTGGAATGAGGACTGCACAGTCACTCGCAGGAAACAGAACCAGGCATGGGGTATATTTCGCCGTTATCCCACTGCTTTTAACCTGATTGAATTTAAAAAAAATGTAGGGCCAAGGCACGTTGGACACGGAAACAGGCGAAGAGGACATCATGGAAAAAATATATATCTTCTCTAAATAGCTTTGTTCCAGCTAAAGAAGTGTGGGATCGCCTGCGGAAAGTCCGAGGAGATTACCAATCTTTCCGAACTCCTCTGTTTTCGTCCCCCTCTGTATCGCTGCAAGATCATGCAAATATTCTCGGGGAGCATTTCCAGCTTATTAGTAGCTCCTCTAATTTTAGCGAAAAATTCAAGAAGTTCCAGTCGACTGTTGAAAAGCAGCCCATCTCAATGTTGGAGGGTGGTTCATATTTTTACAATAGACCATTCACAATGTGTGAACTCAAGGTCGCTCTTGGTGCAAAGAAGCAGTCTGCACCAGGGCCAGACAGACTCCACTATGAAATGTTGAGGAAACTGTCCCCTGAATCTATGAACGGTCTGTTAACTTTTTTTAATCATCTATGGCAAGCCGCTGCCTTTCCTCGTTGCTGGAAACATGCCCACATAATCCCTTTTTTGAAACCAGGGAAAGACCCTTCAATTCCTACGAGCTATCGTCCCATCGCACTCACAAGTTGCTTGGGGAAGACTTATGAACGGCTTGTGAATCGTCGTCTTGTCCATTTCTTAGAGACTGAGAATTTTTTTGATGTAAACCAGTGCGGCTTTCGGGAGGGACGAGCGACCACAGATCATTTGGTTCGCCTAGAGACCGCTATACGTGAGGCATTTGTACACCGGCAGCATTGTGTCTCAGTGTTTTTTGATTTACACAAAGCATATGATACCACATGGAGGTACGGAATACTTAGTGACTTGTACAACTGTGGTGTACGGGGCCGCATGCTTCAGTGCATACAGAGCTTTCTCAGCGAAAGAACTTTTCAAGTCCGATTGGGCTCCACACTGTCAGATGTTTTTTCTCAAGAAAATGGTGTTCCTCAAGGAGGAGTGCTGAGCGTTACCCTCTTTGCTGTTAAGATTAACAGTCTAGCTAAGGTTATGCCCTCATCAGTAACTTACTCTCTATATGTGGATGATGTGCAAATCTCTGTGTCTTCCTGTAACCTCTCCAGTTGTGAACGACAGTTGCAACTTACAATCAATAGAATGTGCAAGTGGGCAGACGAAAATGGCTTCAAATTTTCTCCTGAAAAAACAGTCTGCGTTCCTTTTTCATTGCGCCGGGGATTGTCTCTTGATCCTTCCTTGCATCTTAATAGCATTGAAATATCAGTCCAGCAAGAACACAAATTTTTGGGTGTGATTTTTGACAAGAAACTTACCTTTGTGCCCCATCTGAAAACTTTAAAACGGAAATGCTTGATGTCATCAAACATCCTAAAGGTGCTGTCGCATATGTCGTGGGGTTCTGATAGGCGATGTCTCCTACGATTGTATAACTCCTTAGTTCGATCCCGCCTCGATTATGGTGCAGTAGTATATGGGTCAGCACGGCCATCTGCTCTTAAGATGCTTGACCCAATACACCACCTTGGACTGCGACTTTCTACAGGTGCATTTCGCACATCTCCAGTGAAAAGTTTGTATGCTGATACGCATCAAATGTCCCTCGAGAAACGGAGGCAGTACCTCAGCGTCGCTTATGCTTACAAAGTATTTTCAAATCCAAAACATCCCTCCTACAGTGCCCTTCATACTTGCAGAAGTTCACAGCTTTTCGAAAACAAGCCGAGCATTGTTAGACCATTAAGCCTCCGTTTGCAAAGTACTTGTCAATCCCTTAATATCCCCCTCCATGAGATTCCCTTGCTTAAAAACACTGATAAGGTTTCTCCTTGGGATGCTCTGCCGATTTTCTGTGACTGGTCACTCGCAAAATACAGTAAGAGGGTCATTTCACCACAAATCCTCCGGCAGGAGTTCCTCTCCTTGCAACAAAAATATGCAGACTACCTGGAGTTTTATACAGATGGGTCCAAATCGTCGTCTTTTGTAGGGTGTGCTGTGTATTCCGCCTCCTACAGCAAAGTCACACAAGTTGACTGTAGGGCAAGCATTTTCACCGCAGAGCTTTATGCTATTTTACTAGCGGTTGAACATATACTCGACAATAGTGTAATGAAAGCTGTAATTTTTGTCGACTCACAAAGTGCCTTACTGGCTGTATCCTCCCTGATGCCCACAAAGAACCTTCTTGCACAACATATACATGGTAAGATCAACAGCGCCCTGCGACGCGGTCGGGACATTAAGTTCTGCTGGGTGCCAAGCCACGTTGGGATTTTGGGCAATGAAGAGGCGGATAAATTGGCCGTGTCTGCCCGAGGCTCATCAATAACATTCAATTGCTTACCCTACCAAGATTTGAAACCACTTCTGAGGAAATCTATTTTTTTAAATGGCAGCTGGAATGGGATACAGAGAACAACAACAAACTTCACATTATCAAGCCCGTTCTGGGGGTTTGGGAGAGCTCTTATAACAGAGAACGTCGTGTGGAGGTTCTTCTGTGCCGTCTAAGAATAGGTCACTCCCGAGTGACACATCAGTACCTGCTTCGTGGTGAAGATGTTGCACTATGTGAACATTGTGGAGAGCTTCTGACCGTGTTGCACATTTTGTGGCATTGTTCGTCCCATCAACCACTCCGTCAGTCATGTTTTCCCGAACTTTTTAAGGATCATCTCCCATTTCATCCCTCGTTTTTGCTTGGCGATAAACCTTTAGTTCCTTTCAGCCGTGTCTTAGACTTTTTAAAACAAACTGGATATTTATACCATTTCTAAGTCTGTAACCTCAAACTAAACTTTTGTTATAGTATGCTCTAAATAAGTTAAGTTTGGCGCATTATGGCCCTCGGTGCTGCTGCGCCAATAAACTCCTAATCATCATCATCATCGCCTATTGTTTCGTCCCACGCGTACAACACGTTGATTCGCACCTTGTCATAGACGAGCGCTACTTTGTCCCCGGCTCTTTTGTTGTCTTTAGTGCAATCCAAGAGCTTCTTTCTGATTAGCTGGACTCGCTTCGAAAAATCCTCGTTGATTGAAATATTAGTGCCACGCAGTTTGGAACAGTTTCTTAGTATTGTTAGTTTGTCTCTAAACTCCAGAAGCTTTAGGATAACTGGTCGGGCTTTTCCGGGTGTTTGACTACCCAGTCTGTGGATCCTTTCTATTCCGGACGTAGAAACGTGAAGAATATCTTCAATTATGGTTTTAGATACTCGTGCTTCTAAGCTGTTACTGTTCTCATTTTCTTTTTCTTCTAGTCCGAATATTATTAAGTTGTTTCTCCGATTGCGGTTTTCTAAGTCGTCCATCTTGTCTACAAGCGTACATACGGTCTTCTCAAGTTTTTCAATTTTCCTATCTTGTTTTATTGAAGCAGCTTTAACACTATCGATTTCTTTAAGCTTATCTTCTATGGCATCCAGCCTTCTACAAGCATCTTTTTGGCTAGTTTTAATCTCTTGAACGTCGCTTGCAATTACGGTAAGTTTGTCCATTATATCTTTCAGTTCAACCGGTCCTGGATTTGATTCAATGTCTCCGCCCAACAAGAGCAGACTTTTCAGCGACAGCAAAGTATCCCCAAGAACACAACAGAGGTACCGTGGGCACGGCAGCATTATGAAACAGGCGTTAATACTGTGGTATGAACAAGGATAATGTTTGCTCACCTGCACAATGAACACAAATGGGTTATCGACTGTCATGTTGACAAAGCCGCCGTGCCCACGAAGAAGGTCGAGTTGTCGCGCGCCCTTTATGTCCCTCGGGAACGCCCCTCGTGCTGATGCCGTTGGCGATGCGGTAGGCGGGTAGTGAAGAGTGGCGATGGAATCCAAAGAGGCGAACGCTTCTTGGCCATGGTTGATGTTCTTCCAAGTGGCATTCCCTGCGTTGGCTATGAAGCTTCCTCGGCTGAATCCACGCTGGTCTCGTATCTCCGCTTGATAGTCGGCAGGAGATAGCAGGAGGGTGACGAGTATCTGCATGTTGAACCTTGGAAGAGGGCAAGCACGAAGACGACACAATGTCGAACCTTGCAGAGTCCTCTCTCCCCTCCCCCCTCCCCACCCACCTCGACGCGGCCCTAAAAGCTAACCTTTTTCGGTTAAAACCGAATTTTAGAAAACGGATTAGACATACTTTTATCGGTTTATACCGAAAACGCCGAAACTACAAACTGACCTTTTTCGGTTAAAACCGAATTTCCGAAAATAGATTTGGCGTACTTTTATCGGTTTAAACTGAAAACTCCGAACCTTACCTACAGGCTATAGCTGTGTTTGGAGATTTGTGTCTGGCCTTCGTCCCCTTTGTTCCCCTTCTCCGGGGATTATTATTGCCAAAAGAAACTTGTTTTTCTTCCGACTAAAGAAAAAAAAAAAAAAAAAGAAACGAGGAAGCTTGAAGTTTTTCGCTCGTCGTCGCAAAGGTTAGGTGCATGTGCACTTTACTCATGCGTTTCTTCATGCGACCGAAGTCTTTTGGGCCCGTCGACGTCGGCACTGGCTCTGAGGGAAAGAACGTCAACAAGCGAGTTTTGGTGTGATGGTAAACAGTGGAAGCTGTGGCCTCGGTGAACCAATCAGAGCGTGGGGATAAGGCACGCGATGACTCAACTCCGATGTGCACATCGCATTGACACCGATAAAGCACAATTATCGAACGCGTTTTTCTGTGCATCCTTAGTGCAAAAATTTTTACTTCCAATATATTTTGACAGATTTGGGGAAAATAAAGTATCTTTGAGGTAACTGTACCTGTACCTAGGTACATGTTTAAGCGAGTACCTAGCAGGGATGGAACTGCTGTGCCATAGCTGTGCCATTGTGCACCTAATGACTTTTCATGCGCTAGACTTATACAAAAGTATTTATAAGAACGAAATTGTGCCAAGAAGTGCCCAAACTGAAATTATAAACAAGCCTCGTCGAAACTTAGCAGTCTCGCAGTTTCTGCTGGCAACATTGACATCGGAACTTCCGGCCCAATGGGAACGCCGGTGGACTCAGATCCGAATCCGAAGATCGTTGTTTCAACTTAAAACAGCTGTTACAGTATCGCTCATTGCGATGCTTCTGCTACCAGACCTCTTGAAGCCATTTGTTGTCGCTCTGCTTCGGCTAGAGCCACTAAATGAGCTGCGCTTAGAGTATTGTCACTCCGTTCCCTGACATTGTTGTGGACGACGCCATTTTGGTACTTGTGCAGAGCAGACGCAGCTGCCAATCGTCATGATTCAAAAGTGCGACTTCCTCAGCATCAGGTTCGGTGTTAGGTTAGGTTAGGTTAGGTTAGGTTGGGTTGGGTTGGGTTAGGTCAAGCTTCAGATACCTGGCAACCATGATTTTAAGCCACCATATGGCCAAGTGTCATTACTCTGAAGCATAGCTTATTTAGTGGCACTAGCTTCGGCTAAGTACACACGCAGATAATGCTACGAGCACGAGCTCCTGACTTTTAGCGTCCCCGCCTAGAACACGCTCGCGCAGTGCAAGCACTGTTCAAGGCCCCATGCTGGCGTTTGTAGCATTGGCTGCGTATGGACATTAGCTGAAACGAAGTATAGCTACAGTGCACTAGAATACGGGGTAGTGTTGGGACCGGAGCGACTCGCGTGGGGCGTGTGGTGTAGATAGTGATAGGTGTCGACACCGGCGCATCGGCAGTAAGGTCAGTATGGTGGTGGATGTGCGGCGGCACGTGCAGACTGCAGCGACTTTGTGCTGTACTGTCGACTGCAGCGCCACGATTGTTGTCTACACGCGCAGCCACATAACCCATTGTCGAGTCGCGCCGGTCTAAACACTACCCCGTATTCCAGTACACCGTTGTATAGCTGCCGTTGCTGCGTTTATTTGGAGTGCTGGAATCACTTCATCTGAATTGTGGAGCAAACAGCGTCACCATATTGCGATAGACTGAAATGTATTTAAGTTGGCGAGCCTCCCTCACTGGCGTGACTATACACCTTTCCAAGAAACACTCGACCCCAGGGGCAACAAACCGTTTTCGAGCCCAGTCACTGGATGTGACGTCCATGCTAACCCTAACCGAGTCGACTGTGATTTCAATAGGCGCAGCCTGCATAGCGCAGTTTCAAACAGCTGGCAGCTGAATTCTCCTCTTTTCCCGCTGTATTTTGTGTTTCATGGTGTATATATTTTTTTAAGGACATTGAAAAAACTTTGTGCCACATAAAAAAAAAAAAACAGTTATTTTTGTGGGGCACACGCGCTACAGAACGAATGCGACTGGAATGTTAGTTGTCGTTTTTCTTTTTTACGATAAGTTTCGACGGCGCCGCCCGACTAGTCGCGTGTCGAACGACAAAGCGCTTAGCTGTCGAAAAATAATTTACAACAGAAGATAGCCGAAAGGCATGCATTTTTGACGCTCACAAATAACGTGTTTGCCGATAAACAGGACACGGACATACAGTTTAGCAAGTTTTCGAACAATATATTGTACGTACCACACGATGTAGCCTTATCTGAAAAGAATTCATTTGAGAAAGATATCAAATAACACAATCACAGTCGACGACAGTCACATCTTGACGATCGGACCGAATTCAATATGAATTCGTTTTGGGGCACGTTTTGGGGAGAGCTTCCTTTTTTCACACCAGCACCGAGGCAAAGGAGCTGGTGCGACTGACTTTAACCGGAAAAACTATTTTTGGCTATGACTGAAAAGGACTCTACGCGGATTATCTCTGGGAGAGTGGAGAACAGTTGTCATTGTGCGCAAAATCGTGTCGAGGGCCGTTCGACGTCCTTCCCTTCTTTCGTTTCCCGTGAATGTCGAGCAAAAATGCTTGAATGGCAGGCACTTACCAGCCCTATTTCTCACAGTGGAAGATAAAACAGATAGGGTGCGCAGCATGCATCAGAAAAATAAAGTGGAAAGTTTCAAGAGGGGCCAGAAAACGTCGAATGTAAAACAGCAAAAACATAGGTTGGGAATCGCGCTGAGCGGGTTTTCACAGGCAGAAAATTTCTAGCTTATAGATGGCGTGCGAGTCGCACCTGCCGCATCAGCAACATGGCGGCGGCCTAGGAGCGTTTTTTGGAAAGGTGTATAGACGTTTCCACTGTTTACAAAAGTCAGTCCACGCATGCAAAATCACAGTCCAGCCAGCGCTCTCTTGCAATTGCGGCCAGCCAGAAACAGCGCTTGCATAATGCAAGCGCTGTTTCTGCATACAGCAATAAACGCGCCCTAGTACGCTTTTATGGAAAGGTGTATTGCAAGCCGCAGCCCTCGTTGACGCACCCCGAGGCCCCGCGCAGAAAACTTGGGACAAAGGCGAGTGAGCAGTGAGGCATGTGACGGAGCAAGGTATGAGCTGGAAGCTATTTCTACACGTTTGTTTATATTTACCTCTTTGCAAGTCGGTTCCATCACGTATCACACTGTCGTGCAGTTTTGCTTTATATGTTTTGTGTAATTTTCATGTTATTTCGTGAAAAATGGTTCAAATAAAATGTTAATTGAAGCTACCGTAAAGTTCACATGGAGTTATCTGCATGCCGTATTTTACTTGAGTTTTGAAAACCAGGTGACATTTAGCCTCCATTTTAACATTCCTAAAACTCATATCCTGCTCCCAACTTGCTCCAAGACCTTGTTTTTGCTGCTCCCAGCCTGCTCCAAACTAGTTTTTTCTGCACCCGAGGTTGCTCCAAAGCTGCTTTGCCCAGTTCCATCCCTTACCTAGGTATACGTACCTAGGTATCTTTTCGTGTGAGTAGCTGTAACTGTATCTTAGGAATATTTTTCAAGAAACTTTTACAACCCTGGCAATAACCTTCTTTCGTGTTCACTTTATATTTTGTGCGTTCCGAGTGCCTATTAATAAGACAGTGAATCGTGCTGCTTCCAGGATATACGAAGCCTTCCGAGTTGCCATGTGCGTACATCAGAATAGCCTCTAAATTGGCGGCGTATGCGAACTACAGGGGGCACTTCTCTAGCTAGCATCGTCATAGTTTGTGACGTCGCGAGTAGGACAGACCACGCAGATCTTGGATCTCTTCGGCTTGTCAGATCGCAAAAGAGGGCTGTTTTGTTAACGCGCAGCAAAGCCTGTTTCAAGTGTTGTGTTTATTAATAAGTACCCACGTGGCAGGGAAATATTGACGGCGTCTGTCTGGACAAAACACTGTAAAGGGAAGTGCGCCGCATTAAGAGGAGGAGAGTAGTGAAGGACAAAGGCGAGAAGGAGGCGACGTCACGGGGCGGAAGCCAATGCACGCGTGGATGCTGGGGCGAGTGAACGTGTGGTGCGCGGAGCGCGTATGCCTTGGTTTCTGTTGCAAAGTAGAGTGTGAACTAAGCACCAGCACTGGTTTAAGTAAGCGAAAAGATATTTATGGAAGACACATTCTTGAATCCTTGGGGAATGCGTCGGGATGACTCTTGGGAAACGTACGTTCCCCTTTGAAAATCGCTAACACTGACCCCGTAACGAAGTCGAAAAGAGGCAGCATAAAATCGAGAAAGCCGAAACAAAAGTGAAGTGGTCAGCGTCAGCGTTTCCCAAGAGTCATGCTAACGCATTCACTAAGGATTCACCACTGGATCTTTAATATTTGGTGAAGTGATGTACGTAGTAGGATATTTTACCAAAGCTTGAAGACGTGGCATGGATAGTCGTGCTAACAAACGCTTTTGGTGCTGAGGTGTCAAAGCACTGCTACGAGGGTGTCCTCTACCCCAGTACGAAAAGCTGGAGAATGAAAATGGATATATGCGGTGCTTTACCCCACGACGTCTCCCACGGCAAATATGGTGTATTTTTTTATGATTCGGACAAAATGGAACTTGAAAACAAAGATTTTATCAAATTGAAAATAGGAAAGCGAAACTTGAGAATCGCTCGCGTGTGTAGCAAACACTTAAGTGAAAGTGACTACGTCTATCCTGTTGGTTCCAATGTGTTCTGTGAGTGCTGGTCTCTTGTTATTTCCCAGGCTATTCCTTTTTTAATTTTGTAAACCTAGTAGACAAACATTTTCGCAAAATAACTGGCAGGATGAAGTGGTGGCTGGCTTCTGGAGATGTGTCAGATTCCTGCTTATTCACCCGGTCGAAGCGTGCGAGGTCCCTCGCACGCTTCCCTCGCAATCAAGGTCTTAAATCTAGTACGTGGTGACACTTCAGCATCCTAAAATATCAGGTAGTCATCTGCTATAAAATGCTACCTTTCGTATGTTTAGTTTTACGAATGCAAAGAATTGAGTCTAGTGCATGGTGTGCTTCTCAGCGAGCAGTTTTAAATTTGTAATTCATTCTGAGTAAAAAATGGATAGAACAAATTAATAGTTTGATTTTGCCGGGCCATGTCCGACAATTCAAGAAGTTATAAAACTTTCTGCTTTTCTTTCGAGCAGAAGTCGCAATGTGACAAA
>JABSTQ010005949.1:0-28262 GCA_013358835.2 Ixodes persulcatus | reverse complement strand
TTTTGGCGCGGTCTGGCGGCTGCTGAGCTGCCGTAAGTAGTTGGAGTTTCGCGTTGGAGTCGGCGCCAATGCGAGGTGGTATCGAGAAGTCGTGCGGAAGACTGGTGTTTCTAAGTTAATGACAAAGCGCAGTTTCTGGCTAAACAGAAATAAGAGCTCAAATTTCGTTTCCGCACCCCTTTAATTCCATCAAACGTTCAACTAGGTGCCTAGTGGTGGAATGCTGAACCCAAATCTAGATTCCACAAACACGGCGGCAGAAGCGTGCAATGGGACACTATACTCTTAAAAAGAAATGGTACTGTAGTACCCTCCTTAAGGGGGTACCGACTTGCACACAGGGCAACCCCTTTTCGAGGTATCGTTACCCCCTGCAACGAGGGTGCAAACTTACCCCCTGGGTTAGGGTGCAACATTGCCTCTTTTTGGAAGTAACCTTAGTTCCTTTTGGTGTTAAAAGTGCATCCTTTATGGGTCAGACCTTTACCTCCTTTAGGGGGGGAATTTCAACCCTTTTGAGAGGTAAGACGACGTAATTGAAAGCGCTGCTTTTACCTCCTTGTGGAGGGAACTATGATCCACTTTGGGGTTGAATGCACACGATGAGGAAAACAGCTCAGAAATCGCGAACTACGAAGAACAAACACGACAGAAAAGTGCTGTCCTGTCATGTTTGTTCTTCGTAGTCCGGGCTTTCCGAGCTGTTTTCCCCATCATGTATAACAGCAACCAACTGGCCCAGTTCACCACCTTATTACAGGTAAATGCACACTTGAGGGAATCACTTTGGAATCACATGACAATGTTTTATTGTGGCTGTCACAAACAAAATGGCATAAAAATCAATGGCATGACTAGACACCTTATAAAAGTTCTAAGATGAAACCACTAAGCGCAACAGAGGCATCTGGAACAACACTTTCGGGGCTCTAGTCGTAGTTAAAGATGAACTAGAGGCAGAATGCAACCAGGACTGCCTCAGCAGGCGACGCGGCTTCGAGATCTCCCTCCACTGCCACATAGCTGGCGCCTCAGAATTAATTAGGCTTGAGCTGACAGCCACCGGGTAGATTGCACTGCCTGCCTGAACCAAAAAATGTGGAAATCATGTGATATGAAGTTGAAACATATCATCCCCAATTTGAAGAAACTGTGAAGAAATATTAGATTTTTCTAAGACACATTTGGAGCATTTGTTGCGCCACTGATTCCAGCATTATAAAGCATCGACCATACTTACCAGACGTGACCAGTTTAACTGTTGACTAACTACAACTGACTAAAATTATCACATGGCGGGTGGTAATCATAGATTAGCACCTTGTATTCACCGGTCATGTTTAAATTTGTCACCCCGATTTACTTAGGTGACTAACAAATCTTAGTCAAAGGGGTACAACTACTGTAGCAGGTTAGTATATACAAGTGCTGATTGTTGGGCGAGTTGGTATTGTACGTGAAAAAAACATGATTGCGCTTAAGACAAGGACAGAGGAAGAACATACACCACAGAGCGCTACAACCACATTAGCTACTCAGCACCACAGCAGATCCCTCTGACCGCCAACCCTAACTGCCGAACTTCGGAAAATATGCAAATATTTTTGCCGAAGTGCTCTGCCAGATGAAAATTGAATTTGTTTTATTTAGACATGAGAAGAACAGCACACAAGGACGAGAACACATAAAAAGAACACACCGAAAAAGACACACTCAAGCGCCTTGTGTGCCTTACTCTAATTTATTTACTCGAGTATACCCTCAATTTTCTCTGGAAAATGAACGAACACCACACACACAAAGAAAATTAAAAATCAAGAACCTCATTTCAATTTCCCAAATGCGAACAAGAACATCAAAATAATATATCTGACTACGCTTACCTGCAGTTGCGTCCAAGGTAGCAGGCATCCAGTACCCTCGACGAAATCACCCTACAACGTTGACGCAGTAGGAAAGGAATATATCAATCAACTTCAAATAATGCAAACTTAGCCATCTGACTCGCCTATTGCATGATCAGCTTTTAAAAATGCCTGCTCACACGCAGAAAAAAAATGCCAAGGACGATATACTTACTAGTCTCTCTGCCGGCAATAACTTAATGACCTTATTCAGTAATATACTACTATTAATGTTGCGGAAGCGCACGAATAATTTTCTAACTGCCGAATGTCGAACTTCGGCAAATATGTAAAATTTTTGCCGAAGTAATTTGCCAGATTAAAATTAAAAATTGAATCTATGTTTTATTTAGACATGAGAAGAACAGCACACAAGCACGAAAACACAAAAATAACACCGAAAAAGACACACTCAAGCGCCTTGTGGGTCTTACTCTAATTTATTTACTCGAAGTATACACTCAATTTTCTCTCGGAAATGAACAAACAGCACACACACAAAATAAACATAAAGAACAAGAGCCCCATTTCAAGTGCACAAATGGGAACAAGAAAATCAAAATAAATATTGCACTACGCTTACCTGCAGTAAACAGTGTTAAGAACTGTCACGAGATGCGTCCAAAGTAGCAGGCATCCATGCAGTACCCTCGACGAAATCACCCTGCAACGTTGCCGCAGGACGAAATAAAAATATTCAATCAACTTCAAATAATGCAAACTTGAGCCATATCTAACTCGCCTACCGAATGATTACTTTTAAAGAAACCTGATCACACGCAAAAAAAAAAAGCCAAGAAAACACTATAATTGCTAGTCTCTCTGCCGGCAACAACTTAATGACCTTATTCCGTAATATACTACTTTTAATGATTGCGAAACGCACGAATAATTTCTAACTGTCGAATGTCGAACTTCGGCAAATATGTAAATATTCTTGCCGAAGTAATTTGCCAGATTAAAATTGAATGCAGGTCTTATTTAGACATGAGAAGAACAGCACACAAGGACGAAAACACACACAAAAAAAAAAAACCAAAAAAGACACACTCAAGCGCCTTGTGTGTCTTGCTCTAATTCATTTACTCGAAGTATACCCTCAATTTTCTCTCGAAAATGAACGAACAGCACACACACAAAATCAACATAAAAATCAAGAGCCCCATTTCAAGTGCACAAAGTGGAACAAGAAAATCAAAATAAAATATCGGACTCCGCTTACCTGCAGTAAGCAGTGTTAAGAACTGTCACGAGATGAGTCCAAGGTAGCAGGCATCCAGTACCCTCGACGAAATAACCCTACAACGTTGCCGCAGGACGAAAGAAATATATTCAATCAACTTCAAATAATGCAAACTTGAGTTATATCTAACTCGCCTACTGAATGATCAGAGTTTTAGAAATGCCTGATCACACGCAAAGAAAATGCCAAGACAATATAATTGCTAGCCCGCTGCCTGTAACAACTTCATGACCTTATTCCGTAATATAATACTATCAATGTTTGCGAAGCGCACGAATAATTAGCTCAGACATTTATATTCGGTATTTCAAGGTAACGTGACATTTTACCGAACTATTTATTAAACCTCGTTAAATTAAAAATTAAAAAAAAAACGTTGATATTAAAAATCAGTGTTTAACACTGATTTTTACAAATATCACCGACGTTGAGAATAAATCGCGCCGGTTGGCCGGTGCCGCCAATGAATGCCTGATCGACTACTGCTCTGCGGGGAAAAAACAAAATAAAACAAAAAAACAACCACCTTATGAGATTTTCAAATATTTGATCAGATCCCCAATTTAACGTCCGACGCCTCACACCAACGGCCCCAAAAAGAGAAAACCTCCTACCCCCTCACGCCTTAAACGTAGGCGACACCCGATTCAAAAGGCGTCTTGCCGCCCGGCTCGCCGAACCGCCGCTCTCCCCCTTCGTCCACCCGCACACACATACACCGAGAAAAGCTGCTGGCTAAGCCACTGGTTAGCGTATGTCAACCTTCTAAATGTGCGCTAGTGCAAGCGGCAGTCATTCCTGTTCTTGCTCTTTATGAACTTCGATGGTCTAAACCGTGTCTGCGTTCGCGCCACACACTAATTTTATCGAACGCTCGACGCCTTCAAACGTGCCAACATGTCCGCCAACCCTTTGTCTAAGGAAGACGGGGGTCGCCTTCCCGGGCGGTCTAACCGGCGCCAACTGCCGACCGCGCAGAACATTTCCTTTCCTGCATACGGTGCACACGACTTGGATCTTCGACTGAAGTCAATGCAGCGCTCTCGGTGACCTCGTAAGAAGAGACTGAGCCGAACAGAACAATAAAGAACGTTCCTGCACCGGGACGCCTCCGTCGAACGTTCGAGAAGAAACACCGTTATGCCGTCATGACCGGGCGCGTCGTCGGGGAAGGCGCGGACGCTCTCGGTCGGCCGGGCAGGCGCTCTCCCACGCATGCGCGAATAATCACGTGTCATACGAGGAGACCAATTAGCGAACTCGTTTGCGCCTTCCCACAGCCAATCGCAGCGCCCAGGCTTTGGCAGTGCAAAACAGGTGCACCCTCTGGGAGGTAATACATGACTCCTTGGTGCCCCTACGCGGCGAACTTCACCTGGTAGCACCGCATTCTTCGTGTTTGCTGTGCCTGAGGAGGTAACAAGCGGAGCGCTTCACCCCTGGCCGGGAGGAGGGTGGTAAAGGCGGTCTGTTACCTCCTTTTGGACCCCTTTTTTCTAAGAGTGCGCGTATACAAAGACCAAAACATCACTCATACAGCGATATCTCCAACAAATAACCGTATTTTTCTAAAAAAAAAAAAAAAAAAAGGAGGCGCATATGAGATATGTTGACGTCTTGTTTCTCCAAGAAGAGTCGAGAAGGAGAGGAAACGGCCTCGGTGTCTTCTCCGCCTCGCCGACTGGAGGGGGCGAAGCGAAGAGAGGAGGACACGAGATATGTTGACGTCACGCGCCTCGTTGGCCTCGTTCAGTCGCGACCTCTTTTTCCA
This sequence comes from Ixodes persulcatus, assembly GCA_013358835.2. NCBI lineage: Eukaryota > Metazoa > Arthropoda > Arachnida > Ixodida > Ixodidae > Ixodes > Ixodes persulcatus. The sequence goes on along the minus strand of JABSTQ010005949.1, from coordinate 23,344 downwards.
AAAATACGGCCGTTCATTCGAGATATCGCCTTATGGGTGGTGGTGTTGTACGGATTCTAGCGTCCCTCCTACCCCTCCTGCATTGTTTTCTGAAATTAAAATTTCGGTTCACCGTCCCTTTAAACGCCCGCGGCCATGCGGCACAGCATGCATATGGAGGTGCCGCATTGTAGCCGTCCGTCATGCGGATATTGACGCCAGACTTGTTGACAAAATACTATGGTGAATCATTACATATCGACGAAGTTCGGAAGCCTCGTCATAGTGTTCTGTAGGCGGTTCCTCCTTTTTTTCCTCTTAATGCACGACGCCAGTTGGTAATTTGTTGACGGTCGTTTGATGTTATTGTTTTTCGGCTGCTCCCTATCTCAGCCTAGCAATACAGAAAAAAAAAGAGCTCTATTGGACAGTCTTAGATCAATATCTAAACGCACCTAATTCGAATTCATTTTTTTTGTAGCATGCCACGCATACTCCGTGTCCACCTTGGTGCTCACCTCCGATCAGCGCCGGTCGAAGGCCAGGTATATTTACACGTCAAAGAAATTTGTGTGCACCCTGGATACAACGGGAGATTACCAACGGTAAGAATATATTACTTTATATTAAGGGCATCAAACACGCGGCCCGCAGGCATCCCGCGGCTGCGAGCCCCCTTCACATGTCCAAGTACCGCAAATGGCTTGTACCATAAAAGTCTAATGTTGCCGATGGCCTCATTTCCTTTAAGTGTTGTTTCGTTTCCAGTTTTCTTCCCACCTGTTTCTAATGTTACCACCTGTAGAGTGATCCCACTATATGAATAGACGGAGAGGAAAAAAACACTCAAATGCGAGCCCTGATTGTTATAATACTCCTATAAAAATCACCAAAATACCAAAACCTGCTGTTTTTTTGTTTTGTTTTTTTTTCAGAGCGCAGCTTTTAGGCGCCTTTTTCCGGCCTTAGCGGCGTCGCCGTCGCCGTCGGCGCAATTGCGCGGTGCATTGTGGGTAAATTTCCCCGCTAAATTTAGCGAAAAATATTCCCCGCTAAATTTAGCGGAAAATTTTTACCGCTTTATTTAGCGGAAAAAATTCCCCGCTAAGTTTAACGTAAAAAATTCCTCGCAAATTTGTCCGCTAAATTTTGCGGAAAAAATTTCTCGCTAAATTTACCGGAAAAACTTTGCCCGCTAAACTTAGCGGAATAAATTCCCCGCTAAATTTAGTGGAAAAAATTCCCCGCTAAATTTAGCGGAAAATTTTCCCCTAAATGGGAGGCGAGCAGGAGAGGATAAGGGGCATAGCCTCCTCTCTGTATCTTCCCCTCCTACTCCTTAAGAGCTGCGCTCTAATTCCGCGTTACAGGGGATTGTAAACGTCTTTCATTTTTTTTTTATGACGTTGAGCTTGACTAATTTCCGGGTGAGCCAAACGACAGGGCAACGACACGTTATGTCCTCTTGTTTAATTGTAAGATGTCAGCACGTTTTCGGAGCAGCGCCATTTTACTTTTTCTTACCCCATCAGGTATTTATCCAAAGTAGTCACGTAAACTATCCAAAGCCACTGGCCAAACGGCGCGTTTACAAGCAGTATAGAGTATGACGTCAATATTTCCAGATTTCTTGTGAACAAAGCTTCTCCGCACGCACGCATCCACCCCCCCCCCCCCCCCCCCCCCCCCCGTTCTACGTTGGCCCTTGACCTTTTGGAACTCAAAAATTTGGCCCCCAAGCTCCAGTGAGTTTCAGACCCCTGTTTCACATGAATCACGACGTAATTTGTGATGTTGTGTTACTGACGAACTTCCATCACGATTCCAACTGAACGTGGCCGAAATAGCTCAGTTGGGAGAGCGTTAGACTGAAGATCTAAAGGTCCCTGGTTCGATCCCGGGTTTCGGCACGATGTTTCTTTTGTCCGCGCGTGATTTTATATTGCTACCGTTGCAACTGAAAAAGGTAGGGCGAGGGAAAGGAACGTGGGGGAGGAGGAAGCAGGCGGACGCTGGAGAGAGGAGGAGGTTTTCCCCTCTCTTCTCTAGCGTTGCGTCTGCTTCATCCTCTCCGGCTTTCCTTTCCCTCGCCCTACCCTCTTGAGTTGCAACCAGACTTGGCAAGTAATAAGTTACAAGTAACCGATTACTTGTAATTCGTTACTTGTTCAAGTATTTTTGTAATTGTCACGTTATGTTTCTGCGGCAGTAATTCGTAATGTAATTCCGTCACAAAATATCGGTAACAGATTACTTTAATTATTCGTTACTTCTTAAAAATATGAATATAATACAGAAACGGAAGCAATATCAATCTGGGACCGCTCGACCAAAGCTCAAAAACGAGCGCTCGCGCCTATGCATATTTCAGTACTGCAGGCGACGTGAGCGATCGGAAGCGTCGCTGTGGTCGGCCTTCCACGATTGGCCGAATGCTGACTATGACGTCAGTAATGAATTTTTCATCCACAGAAATAAGAATAATACGAGACCTTCAATTTTGACAGTGTATGCGATGCTAGTTTCAGAGCGCAATGATTCCAAGCTTCTACAACGCTCATTACAAACACCATCGAACCTGTTGTTCGCAAGGTAATGGGCGCGTTCAGTAGCGGCCCCGGAGTCAAGGAGTCACTGACTCCTTCCACTGGACGGCCAAAAGTCACTTCCGGTGCATGTAACTCCGGGGCTTCGGAGTCAAGCTCCGAAGCACCGAGTCCGGAGACGGTGCACGTAGAGTCAAAGGAGCTAAAGATCACCTCATTTCCTGACTGGTGACGATTTCCGGCGCTAAAAGAGAAAAAAACGAACAAAATGGCGGGATAAGCTGCGTCGGTTCTGTCGCGGGCACCGTGGTCGCGGGTGTGCGGTTAGCTCGCTTTTGTTAATGAAAAGTGCTCAAGGTAAGACGAATAACGCGTTCGAATATCTTTTCCAGGTAAGGCTCTTTTCGAAAAATGCATTGGACCATATTTTGTTTGTTTTGAATATGCTAATAAACAACGTAAACGTTCATTTGACGCCGTGTTAGCCGTGTCTTGATCGCCGTTGCACGGTAACTCGGTGAATATCGACGATAGTCCTGTCCGCGCTGAACAGAGCAAGGCAGGGTATGAACTTGAATTCGGTAGCCGGTTGGACACTCACGCAGAGCATGATCCCGATTGGTGTTTTGTTTGCGTGGCTAAATCGGGGTGCACGTTGGCTGACGCTCGCTTCGGCCGACAAAACCTTGATCGCCGAGCGCGGCCGAACTTCCCGTGTGTATACGAATACATTTTATAGGAAGTTCGTTACGAAGGGCAGAACAAACGTATGGCCGTATAAAAGCATCGCAACCGGCGGCGTAGATTCGCCGAGCTCTATATTTTGCGTGTGCTGACGACGTTTTTGTCGGTTTTTATAACAGTAGCTGCCTTTGCACCGCCAAGTGAAGGGCTCGATCGCGTTGCATCGCATCGAACAGCAGCGCTGGTGTGTACAGCCACTCGCTTTTTCTTCAGCGGCCTAGTACCGGCGTCAAATAAAAGCGATCGTGCTCGCCATCGTCTGCTTCCAGTTTATTCGGAGACCGCCTGGCACAGGGAGGAAGCGGAAATTGCGTAAAAGCAGGTTCGGAGCCGCGGCTTTTTTTGCCGTTCAGTACAACGTTATTAGAACAACTCAGTTCTGGAACTCCGCTCCGGAGGGGGGTCCCTTTGCGTGGCGCCTGTTAGAGGGCGTGCGCTCCGCATTAATACTCGCTATCATCATCATTGACGGCGCGGTTCTGGCTTTTCTTACGGATAACAGCATAGAAATAAAGGAAACAGCGCGCAAACGACAAGGACGGGAGGAAAAGAAGTACACAGGACGAGCGCTGTGCTCGTCCTGTGACAGGACGAGCTACAGCGCTCGTCCTGTGTACTTCTTTTCCTCCCGTCCTTGTCGTTTGCGCGCTGTTTCCTTTATTTCTAAGCATGAACCAACTCGCCCACATCGCTACTCGGATAACAGCAGCAGACAACTTTCAAATTGTTTCTGCTGCTGTTGGTAGTCACATTTTTACTTTTTACTGGCGAAAGGGCAAAAACTAACCCAAAACCATGTTGAACCTCGAGAGGAGTCGGGACTCAAAAGCAGCCGCGGAGCAGTAGCAGGCGAAAACGCGTGGATTAATGCGCCGGCAGCGCCACCTAGCTGCAAAAAAAATCGGACACGGTTTCGGACCCCCTCCAATGTACAGCGTCTATGGGAAGTTCCATAACTGAGTTGATCTAGTAACGGTGGTTCAGTAGGCGCTCCGTTGACTCCGACTCGAGTCACTCTGTTCGGGGGCAAGGGAGGCGCTACTGAACGCGCCCAATGACGTCATGAGAGGGAGCCATAGGAGGGCGCCACCGAAACACCTCGCCCCTAAGAGCTTTCACAGTCCTTCTGCAATGTGCATTCCGCACCATCAAGATTGCCAGTCTTAGCAGCTTATTGATGTAAGCTCGTTCTGAGCATGCGCTTTACATATCGCCCTCAAAAATGCATAAGCTGACAGTGATTCTAAGCTACAGGCACGAGAGCGCAGCTTTGAGACCTTGGGCTTACGCTTGAAAGGCTCGTTATAAAAAGGAGCTTTCGTAGATCGGTTCCTTACCTCCGAATCTCCTAGCGGAGGAGACACTGCTACTGAGCATTCGCACCGCTAGCTTCATCTGCAGAATTCCAGGGATCATTTCCGGTCGCCGTAAGCTAGCGGGATGGCAGTGTGGCTGCAGCTTTCGCTGCCTTGTCACCTTACAGGTGAACGGAGTGCACCTACATTCTTTCTCTTAAATAAAATATTTTATTATTACAAGGACTCCCATAATGCGAGGGTATGAGAATTCGAAAGTAGTGTTGCAGAACATTTTTGAAAACGTCAAAATTGTTTCAATTGTTTTCTTGATAAGTGTATGGGAAAAATAAAGTGACAGTAATTTGTAACGTAACGAGTAAAGTAATCCGTTACTTTTCAGCGAAAGTAATTTGTGACGGTAATCCATTACACTTGAGGCTCGGCAATTTGCAACTGCTATTCATAATATTTTTCAATCAACGGGCACAAATTTAGTTGCAACAGGCTCTAGAAAAATAACATAATGTCTCCCAGTTCAACGTAGCCGAAATAGCTCAGTTGGGAGAGCGTTAGACTGAAGATCTAAAGGTCCCTGGTTCGATCCCGGGTTTCGGCAAGGCATTACTTTTGTCCACGTGTGATGTTGTGTTGCTTATGAAATTACGTACCCGACTGTAGTGGCCGAAATCGCTCAGTTGGGGAATTTTCTTTTCTTAATCATATGCTCTTAGTTCCGGCACTGAAATTAAAATTCAGCACAATACTGGCGTAGTTTTTTTTTTTTTTTTTTTTTTTTTCTTAACATGTTAGCGGAATGCAAGGGATAAGCGTAAAGGCCCGTTCACACTCTTGCGACCTCTTAAACCTGGGTTCCTTAAAACTTCTTAAACCAGAGGACACACTGGCGCCATCTATTGGGTAGCAGTGTAAACTCGGCGGTCCGGCATATTTTTTTATTTCTCTCGCGCATTATCCTTTCTTTCATGGCTCGAAAAACTTTTGTCAATGTTATAAACGAGCCTTTCTATGGGTATTACGCACATTTGACCTCGGAAATCCCGCAAAACCTTCGCTCTTGTGAAATGCAGTTCCAGGGTCACCGCATAGATGGCGCCACAATGCCAGTGTGTCCTCTGGTTTAAGAAGTTTTAAGGTCGCAAGAGTGTGAACGGGCCTTAAATGGCGTAGCACATAGCACGATGTTGTTACTAGGGGTGTCGCGAACTTTTGTCGAACCAGATTTTTAGGTCGAACTTTCGAGGTTCGACGGTGTCGAACCGGTTCGACGAACCTTCGAACTTTTCACCAGATTCGACCGGTTCGACTTTGTGGACAGTGTGGCCAGACCTTGATACAAGCACGTCTAGGTTTGGAGAATTTTTATTTATGCAAAGGGTTATTTTAATTTTATGAACAGCTGCAATTGAAAGAAATTAATTTTTATCACTGAAGAAGTTAATAACTTAATTTTCTTGTACTGTATTATCTTAAAAAAAACAATCAGTGCTGCTCTTGATTCATTCCTTAGCCATCACCATCCAATCCGAAGCCAACTGGCCAGCCTGTCGCGCATGCGCACACGAGTCGAACCTCAATACAAGGTTCGTCGAAATTTCCACTAAAAGTTCGAAAAAGTCGAACCTGGTCGAACTCGAACCTCGGCTGGTTCGCGACACCCCTAGTTGTTACAGAATTTACATCTTGGTGAAATGCAGCAATGTAATCAGTTCTGCTGAGCAATCGTTGCATATTTGATTAGCGAGAACTTCGTAACATTGTGTAAAACTCTTGATTTCCGCAACTCGCAAATCGGACACCGTCGCGATCGCTAATGTTCGCGCATTTCGGTGAAAAATTAATTTTGTCGCAAATTAACTTTTTCGTGCGTCCCTAAACCAAAAAAAAAAGTGTTTTGGGAAAGGTAGAAAAAAAAAAGAAAAAAAAAGGACAGCTTTTTTTTTTTTTTAATTAGTAGATGGTTTATAATGGTAACCGAAGAAGCGATCATACCTCCCGAGCCAACCGAGCACCACATGATCCGCCGCGTCAGCCGCTTCTCCGAGCACGCCGGTGTGAAGCAGTGAAGCTTGATGCGAGCGCCGGTTGGTCATTCTCGAAGTTGACGCAGCCAATGGGCTCGACGAGTGAGCTTTAACCAACGTTCTTAGGTTTTAACGAGTGTGACGGATAATCTGCGAGATATATTTTTTGTTCCCTAGAGTGTGTTATCGAGCGCCTGTTTCCGGTTCTCGCTGCAGTGACTGAGCCAAGTTACTTGATTACGTGAGTTGTGGAGCTTCAATCCGCCTCCCGTCGTTTGAAGCGCCATCTACGCGTGGAAAAGAGACGCGCACGTGGAAAACAGACGGGAGCCAGAGTAGTTGCGCGTCTGTTTTCCACGTGCCGACGCGCCGCTATTCGCCGAGATGGGATCACGTGAGGAGCAAAATCCAAGTACCGTGCAGGAAAGCCACCGATATGGCCGCTTCGCCGACGTTGCAAGCGCACCGGCGTACGTTCCCCTGCCTTTGCCTCCTCCTTTCACGTTTTTCAGGAAAGGAGGAGAAAGAACGCGCCGCGAACGTGCGGCGCCGCTATTCGCCGAATTCAGTCATGCGAGGAGCAGAATCCTGTGCCGTGCAGGAAAGCCGGCGCTACGGAGAGGAACGCGCAACTCTGGCAGACCTTGAACGCCATCTAGACGCTGTGCTTCGAAACGTATGGCGAGTTGTGGTGAGTGAGAGGGGTAGTGCTCGTGCAAGCAGCGTCTATGAGCAGTTCCGTAACTGAGCTAATCTAATAACGTTGGACGGAGCCGAAACGCGAGTGACAACTGAACGCTGACGTCGTGCTCCAGTAGATGCGAGTAACTCCCGCCGGTCATATCACGTGATCAACCATAGAGACATGCCAGCGACGCATTCTGTTCCTAGCCAGACTTGCACGGTATTCATTCTAAGTAATCAAATTACTTGCATTCAAAATTTTTTTAGTAATTTTGTAATCATTTTTTTTTAATTTGTTAAATAGCAGCCCAGAGAGTAATCCGATTACTTTTAAAAGAACTAAAATTACTTGCAACCATTACTATTTTTCTCTCCCCTGCTGGAAATGGCAGGCCTTTTCCCATTGAAATGCATAGCCAAAACCTATGAGCATGAATGTGCAATTGGCGCCGATGAGAAAACCCAATGTTTTGCACATTGGTGCCACTGGAAATGCTGCAGAGAAGCCGCAGCACGGGGGAAGGCACATGAAAAGGTTGAGGAGAAGTCAGCTTTAGGGGGCAAGTGCCATGATGCCAATTGTGTCAATGTGCACGACACTCAGTTTGCTCATTGCCGCTCATTGCAGCCAGTGGCGCTATGCGGTAGAGCCATTGTACGGAAGATAGTAATGAGCCATGCACTGCAGAGAAGCGAACTCGGTGCAGTATGGCATAGTGACAATGCTGAATTGCCAGATTAGCACATGAAAGGCAAATCAACAACCCTATCGGTTTTATTTGTTGCCTTTTTCGGTTACATGTGGTGATATACGGGCTTTTTCATTTTAATTCGAACATCTTTTTTATTTATTTTTTTCATATGGCGCGAGTTACGTGCAATGGCACTCAGGCAAGAAAATAACTGTCACGATATGTTGACTAATTAACCGAAATGTGTTACTGATGGTTGGCACATTGGTTCTATTGGGAATGCTGCAGAGAAGCTGCATCACAAAGGAAGATGCAAACATAAATTTAGAAGAAGCCAACTTTACAGGGCTTTCACTAAGTTGCCACTGGAGTCAATGTGCGCACCACTCAATTTTCTCATTGCAGCCAGTGGCAGAGCCATCGTACGGGAGATAGCAATAAGCTATGCACTACAGAGAAGCAAACTCGGTGCAGTATGGCATACAGTGACAATGCTCCATTTCCAAATTAGCATATGAAAGGCTAATCACAGCCCTGCCAGTCTTATTTGTGGGTTCTTTTTTTGCGACATGTGGTGATATACGGGCTTTTTAATTTTAATTCAACATTTTTTTTTAATATGGCGCAAGTTACGTGGAATGGTACTCAGATAAGAGGATGACTGTCATGATATGCTGACTAATTAACCAAAATTTGTGACTGATGTTTGACACATTGGTTCTATTGGGAATGCTGCAGAGAAGCCGCGTTACAAAGGAAGATAGATGCAAACACAAATTTAGAAGAAGCCAACTTTACAGGGATTTCACTAAGTTCATATCCAGATACCGAAGGACTGAGTCTGTCAGTGCAATGCTCATCCAACTCAAGTTTCCACCATTGGAAGAACGAAGGAGAGTGGCCAAAATAAAACTGCTGTATTTGATACAAAACAAAAGGTTAAACACAGATTCCCGGCTGGAAACGGCAGGCCTTTTCCAATTGAAATGCATAGCCAAAACCTGAGCATGAATGTGCAATTGTCGCCGATGAGAAAATCCGATGTTTTGCACATTGGTGCAACTGGAAATGCTGCAGAGAAGCCGCAACACGGGGGAAGGCACAAGAATAGGTTGAGGGAAAGTCAACTTTAGGGGGCAAGCGCCATGATGCCAATTGTGCCAATGTGCACGACACTCAGTTTGCTCATTGCCGCTCATTGCAGCCAGTGGCGCTGTGTGGCAGAGCCATTGTACTGGAGATAGCAATGAGCCATGCACTGCAGAGAAGCGAACTTGGTGCAGTATGGCAGTGACAATGCTCAATTGCCAAATTAGCACACCCGGCAAAAATTTTCTATGGGACCGATAGAGATTTTTATGGGATCAATAGGATTTCTATCGTACCAATGGGCATTTCTACTGGGCCGATAAAAAGTTATGTCGTACCAATACAGACTTCTATTGTACCATTAGGAACTTCTATGGAACAAGTCAGGCACGTAGCCAGAATTTTGGTTGGGGGGGAGCCTGCTGATGACAAAATGCTGTATGAGGGGGAGGGGAGAGAGGAGGTCCCAGCAAAATGGAAGATTTCGCCCCCCCCCCCCCCCCCCCCCCCTGGCTACGTGCCCGGAGGCTGGGACAAGTAGAAACTTCTATGGGAACAACACGAATGTCTTCTGGTCCAATACAAGTGCCTCCTGGTCCTTCTATAGGAGCAATAACAAGTTGTACTGGTTAAACTGAAAGCTTGATTGGTCAAATGAAATGCAATTCGGATCGAGAACTTTTAATGGTCGACTGGATATTTCTATTGGTCCATTTGAGATGAGGATCACACAGAACATGAAATCTATTAAGTGGGCATCTATCAGGTTAAACAGTACACTTAGTGGAGAAATGAAACGTGTTATATACTAAAGTTTTATGTTTTCAGCACAGGAAAATACTTTTAGCGCAGTCATACCCGATGGCAGGCACGCAGCAAGGATTTTGATTCGCCCATGACAAAATGCTGTATGAGGGGGAGGGGGGAGTTGAGGCCCCACTAAATGGAAGGCTTGGGGGGGGGGGGGGGGCAGGCCCCATGGGTCCCCCCTCCCCTACCCCCCTGCAGATACGTGCCTGCCCGATGGGCCCGATGTCTTGTCTGTTTGTCTTAAATGTTTACTTTCGTTATCGTAAACCGATGGGTTCCTATCTGCCAAATAAACCTTTTCTTTTTAGCTATATAACTTAATTAAATTAAACACTCAGTTAATAAAGTGAAGATGAACTCTTTTTTGTCATGTGTTTTAGAATTTCCTGATTACTTACGTATTGTCCTCTTTCGTGTTATAAAACATGCGGCTGCCAGTCGAACATAAAAAAAAAAAGACTATGGGGAACGGGAACATTGTGTGTGCTATAGTACGCACAAGGTTTATGAATAATTATATATAGGCAAACCACGAAATTCAGGTATCATCGGAGCTCTGCAGTTTTAGCGGTGTATTCTGTCCTCTTCTTTTCCAGGATGTCTCAGTAACCGTAATAGCGTAAAACGATTTTTAAAAAGTGGCCATTTAAGAACTTCTAGCTCCATTTTCCACCAACTCGATTATGTATTCACATTCGACTTTACTCCGTTTTATTCAGTTTTACCTTCTCGATTTTATAGAAATTTCGCTCCAGAACCGAGCAAATCGGAGTAAAACCGGGTCAAAAATAAAATAACACTGACTCAAAAATCCTATTATCACCTCTCACGATTTGTCAAAAGCTCTCTGTGACTTCCGACATCAGAACTTCATAACTTTGGCGGAGTTGGCCAAAAAATGCGATACTTCAGGCTTCCATTTTGCCATGTGAACGTATCCTGATTGAGCCCTAGCAGAGGCTACGCGCTCGTTCTGGGGCGGCAGATCACGTGCACATTCTATCTTGCGCATGCTTTTTATTAACAGAAAAAAAAAGAAACCGGTAGTGCCGAATAACATTGAATAATTCAATAACACCATAGACGTCATTAAAAAAGCACATAAAATGCACATCAAACAAACACACACACCGACCCCATCCCCCCCCCCCCCCCCCACACACACACACACACACGAAATAAGGATGACCTTCCCGAAATTATGATTGCACTTTGTTTCACACAGAGTAGGTGTCAGGCAGCGATTTCCACTTTGTAGTTGAGCAAGGAAGTTCCTTTTTGAAAGGCATTTTACGCCTACGCTTGTTGGCAGTTTGGGCCTTTAGTTTGGCTTCTGGCTTTCCAATGTTGTACTTTTCCTTGGTGCCGGGAAGAGTGTCCACTCCAGCAAGGAAGTTTCCGAGATTCAAAAGCCCTTCAACCTGCGTCCAATTAAGACCAGCCGAAACAGGGTACGTCGGACTCGTTACATTCGACTTTGGCAGTGGCCTCTTCGGAAACTTGGACAGGAAATTCTCTTCAAATCTCCCGTCGCCTTTCACCATTTTATCACTTGTGTCTTCACTAACTGGCCCAGTACTGTGATCGCTTCCGATTTCATTGGTACTACTTAGTTCAAAGGGGATTTTCTGTCTCGCCGTGTTCCGAGACAACCGAGCCTACAGAAACTGCTTTCAGCGACGTCGGTTCGGGTCCCTGACCTGTTGCAGCATTTTTCAGGACACAACTTCGTCTCAGGCCTGTTGTCCTTGGCAAGCTGGGTATACTTCCTGGCTCCAAGTATTTATTTTGCTTGGGTTCATGGTCGCAGAGCGCGACACCTTACATGTCTCAAACCCAAATTTTAGAGTTCGCGCCGACGTCATCCCGCAGCAAATACAATTTCTACTTAAAATGACAAATAAAAATTACTTCGTTACAAGTTAAATATATATTTAGTATTTACATTTGATAATTAATTAATACTATAATTTTTAGAAACGTTTATAATTTTCTTAAGTGCATCAGTCCGAGTCACCCTTGCGGTTTACACCACGTGACAATATAGAGTGAACTGGAGTCACTGGAGTGACATATAAAACAAAAATAAGTTTTTAAAGTGCAATTTATGAAAATGTTTTGCTAAATTAAGATCAATAAGTAAATTTTTTAAGTATTTTTTTACTTCAGCAAACAAAAAAAAGAGTTAAAATACGAAGTATTATAGTCACGTGATACATCCCCTGCGTCCATAGCATAGAGTTATTATAATGTACGCTAGAGGTTCAACTGGCGCTAGTGTCTATGCGACTTCCGGGAGGCAAATTGAAGCAGACAGCAACCAGTCTACTTTTGCGGTGCTCCTGTGCATTCTTATGGGAAAACGCGCATGGATTTTGTCTCTTCGCCGGAAAATAACATGAATAACTTTTATTATTTCGGTTGTACCGGATAGTACGTACCTTTAATGATATTGTAAAAGTGTAATTGCTTTAATTACAGCATTTTTCTTTACCATTGAACGATGTTACGCTTCGCTATATTTCAGGCCCAAATCTCTGTTCCATGGCAGGTATGTAAAAACGAGAGACGATTCTGAGCTAAATAATGATCGAAAGGGATGTAGAGTGTGTTCAAGGTTCGCTAGCATTCCGGTGGCGCTTATATATTTGTAATATGCCCGTCCTGTCACTCTATGAATACGACTCCGTCGTGCATTTCCACGATCGGTTAAAGAACATTCGAATGTAAAAAAAGAAAAAAAAAAAAAAGTACGTGGGCTACGAGAGGTGTGTGTTTTTGTTATTTCCTATGTCAGGCAGTTTTTATCGGGCACCTGTTTTTGGCTTCTCCCTATTTGCAAAGATTTGGAGCGTGCGGGTAATGCTTTGAACCCAGAAGAAGCATCTTCGCACATATTCATGAGTAGAAACAATCAGGCAGTACTTATTTATTGAAAATCGGACTATATTACGTGGCTTTCAATTTATTTTGATCGTCTGCATGCACAAGGAGTCACTTATCCAGTGTTACTGCGTAGTTCTTGCCTTCTCTCTTAGTTTTCCAGATGCCTCTCGTTCGTTTGGCACGTATATCCTCCATGCTAGAAAGCGCCGACGCCGGGTTCGCGCTAACAGTGTCCGACAGTGCACATAAATACATGTATGAAGCCGTTTTAGCACCGTTTTTCATGCCACGAATTTAAAATAAAAACGCCGTAACTGACCAATTATTTCGTCCGCGTGACTGAGAAATGGTCCAATGTGTCTAATACGCACGAATTATTCGTGATATTTGCTCTTATAATCGAGCGCAGAGAGGAAATGCACTCGCTTTTTCCCATAGAAATGCATTACCGGAAGTCAATTTCGGACTGGTTGCTGTCCGCTTCAATTTGCAGCAGCACACTAGCGCCAGTTGAACCTCTAGCGTACATTATAATAGGGAGTTTTAGAATAACATACGCAATTTTAGCGCACGCTAGCGCTAAATTTAGCGCTTGTATTAGCGCACGCGACGCAAGAGAGTTTTAGAATAGCGTTGCTCCGTCGCGACGCAAAAGCCCAAGCAACTCGCGCTTGCGACGCCACCAAGATACAGTCACAATTTTTATTTCACACACGAAATGCTGTAAATATAGAAAAAACAAGTTTTCGGTCCAGAGTACCATTTTACATTTGTTTAAACGTGAGAATGCGACGCGAGCGGTTGACCGGTCGTGTCCGCTTGCGTCGCCTCGGCAAGAGAGGTCAAGAGAGGTCTCGTGTACTGACCTTCGCCGAGAAATGTTCGCGCGTCACAAGCATCAAGTCGCCGGTGATCGTTGCCAAACCGAGTACAATGCCGTCCCGTATTGAAAATCGCAGTCGCGAGGATGCCGCCGACGTCGCACTCACGACGCCGCCAAAGCAGCCGCCGACATAATCCTGGAAGCCGCCATTTTTTAACTCTGCTCGTCTTGGCTTTAGCCAACTTCTCATCAGGAATCCTCCTTGGAGAAGCGCAAAGACTCTTTGCGTACGCACGCTATTTCCGAGAAATAGCGCACGCTAAAATTGCGCACGCAAAGCGCAAAACCTGGTTTGCGTTCGGAGCATGCGCAGTGGCGACGACGCTATTCTTTGCGCACGCAAAGCTTTAGCGTGCGCTATTCTAAAACTCCCTAATAGGGAGTTTTAGAATAACGTACGCAATTTTAGCGCACGCTAGCGCTAAATTTAGCGCTTGCTTTAGCGCACGCGACGCAAGAGAGTTTTAGAATAGCGTTTCTCCGCCGTGACGCAAAAGCCCAAGCATCTCGTGCTTGCAACGCCACCAAGATACAGTCACGATTTTTATTTCACACACGAAATGCTGCAACTTTAGAAAAAAAAAGGTTTTTGGTCCGGAGTTGCAATTTTACATTTGTTTAAACGTGAGAGTGCGACGCCTCGGCACGAGTGTACTGACCTTTGCCGATAAATGTTCGCTCGTCGCAAGCATCAAGTTGCCGGTGATCGTTGCCCACCCTACTGGGTTTTCCAAACCGAGTGCAGTGTCTCCCCGTATTGAAAATCGCAGTCGCGAGGATGCCGCCGACGTCGCGCTCACGACGCCGCCAAAGCGACCGCTTCCATGGGCCTGCGGGCCGCCATTTGTTTTTAAACTGTGCTCGTCTTGGCTTTAGCCAACTTCTCATCACGAATCCTCCTTAGAGGAGCGCAAAGACCCTTTGCGTACGCACGCTATTTCCGAGAAATAGCGCACGCTAAAATTCCGCACGCAAAGCGCAAAACCTGGTTTGCGTTCGGAGCATGCGCAGTGGTGACGACGCTATTCTTTGCGCACGCAAAGCTATAGCGTGCGCTATTCTAAAACTCCCTAATAACTCTATGGTCCATAGAGATCCCTGCGTCAGAAAGTCCGACGCGATAAACCGAACGTTCCGGCCGGAGCAAGGAAGCGTGGAAAACCCGAAGCTGCCCGAAGCAACGTTCGCGGGAAGTCTGAAGCACGTGGAAGATTCGAGACCAGTCGAGCGCCCGGAATTTTACGAACGATTATGCAAGCGTACGTCTTGAGAACGACCATGAGCCACATATCATCTCAATTTCTGATGTGGAGAATTTCTGCCCGTCCAGCCTTCTGGTGTGACGAAGCGTAATCGGACTCCTTCAAGGCGCGGATCCTAAAGCTGTTTGGTAAGTTCTAGTCTCCCTATGCGTTATGCCCAGTCTAGTGACCATCTCCTTTAATTTAAAAGTAAGAGCTTTAAGCACGATATGTGGGAGTAACTGTCAGCACCGGTCGTTTGAGGATCGCTAAGTGACGTGGAAACCCAGTGAAAGGAAGCGGGTGCTAGTACCGAAAATTTCCTCCGACGCGATGAGTGACTGCCCGGGAGGGCGGGAGGAAGCTTGTTGTATGAGACAGGTAATTGTAATTTCATTTTCGCACTTGCGAAGCAATTCATAAGACATAATTTAAATTTGAGATTTTCTTTAGTTATACTGCCACAAGTACAAGGAACTTCATTGATAGGGGTGCCGTGTGTTTGTTTTCATGTGCCCAGAAACTAGGTAAAGTTTATGTGCTTTATAATTTTTTCTGGGCTGATAAGCTTAAGCTTAGAATGAATTACATGTGTCAAGGCGTGGCACGGTCGGAGTTTATGAGAAGAAGAGGTGTGCGTGCGTGTGTGTGTGTATGTGTGTTTGTTGGGGTAGAGAGCAAGGGTTTCCCCAGGACTTGAAATCAGGGGGGGTGTCTAAATTTTTTTTTTTTTTTTTGGGGGGGGGGGGGCATTGCGAATAGAGAAGTCGTTGTGAATTAAGGGGGTGCCTCTTCGGAAAAACAAGGAGGGGTCTAAACCCCCCCCTGGGGGGGTCTGGGGAAATCCCTGGCAGAGAGAGAAAAAGGAGAGGAGATCAAGAGGAGGAGGGATTACGTGGAATCATTCAAATCATTAACTCCGACAGTTATGAGGTAAGAAGGATAACTGCTAGTTACAGCGGTTTGGTTTTGTACCACAATCAAATTGTGTTTTGCCGCACAAAAATATTGCTGCAATATTTTTTCTTCAACAAAATTAATTTTGAGGCATGCCGTTGACAAATAGGACCCCTGTTTTCAATCCCAGTACAGGTTATATTGTGCTGGTAGATTTCTTGCACATAGTGCTGCTTCAAAGATAAACTGAAGTTTATGCCTTACTTCTATGTGTGCATTGGTAATGCCATATGGCTCAACAAGACTTCACACAAGAAAGTTTTCAAATAGAAGAAGGAATCAATGTTCATCTGGTAAGGTTCGGTTATGATCTTCACCACAGATGGCCTCCTTGGCGAATTGTAACTGGCAGACCTTCAAACTGCACAAAGGCTGAGCAAAGCCACAACTGGATGCAGCAAGACTAAAAGCTCTTGTTGGTAAGCCATGTACACTTTCTTTCATGAGGTCTGAGGTATACTATATTTGGCTTGCAATGATTAAAGAGCCGCTGACTGGGTATTTATGCTCGCCAAGGATTTTATTTGTACATGACATAGGAAAGCCTAACTACTCGGAACACGATTTGCTGCTCGAAATTCATTTTGTTTCCGCCCGAAAACCGTTGATCGAGAACTGGTCGGTTTGAGTCGCACTCACTTTCTTCTCCGTGGTCATGTGCTGTTTTCTATGGTTTAGACACAACCACCAAATACAGTCATGTCTTGTTAATATGGACCCCGTTAATATGGATACCCCGCTATATGGACAGCACTTTAAGGTACAAACTGGGAAGCATACCTGCCAACTCTCCCGAATTGTCCGGGAGCCTCCCGAATTTCGATCACATCTCCCGATTGTATGGACGCGACCTCTAATCTCCCGAAAAGTATCCGCTGTAGGTTGTTTTTTGTTTTTTTATGACGTCTTATTGCTATAATCATCACGCGTGTGTCATTGCGAGTTACTCGAGAGTAGGTTTAGTAGGTTACTCGGGCGGGTTACCACGTGACAACTCAGAGCAGTAGCGTAAAACGAGGGTTAGATTTTCAAACGCCAAGGTACGAAACCTCTACTCCTGAAGTTAGAGCGCATTTTGGAACACGGCTTATATCACCATGGGTGCGCTAGGCTTCAGTTGGCTTTGTCAGGTCGTCGAGTGAGGTGCGGAACGCCGAACTACTCTTCGTGTTTCCCCGAGTTTAGTTGGAACCACTGATCTGTTGAAACGATTGATGGCACTTTCAAAAGCCAAAAAGAAGTACTTGCAAGTATTTCTGAGATCATACGCGACTGAGTTTCCGTGCTTTGTCACTTCGCAGAAAGCTGACAAGTATGGATTCTGTACCATGTGTGCCTGTGATGTGTGAGCGTTTCGCACGGTGGCAAGCTTGACATCAAGATACACATCGCTTCACGAAAGCATCAGAACCATGTTCGTGCCGTAGAAGGACAGGGCACCACAAGCAGTTTACTCCAAAACAACTGCGAAGACAGTGTGATTCGCGCAGAGTGCCTCTTCACAAGGTTTCTTGTCAAACTAAAAAAAAAAAAAATAAGAATAATGTTTTAACTTTTACCCCCCCCCCCCCCCCACCCCCGCGGCGGTCTCCTGAATTTTTATGTTGCTAGGTTGGCAGGTATGGGGAAGATACATGCATTTTTGTCTCGTTATTATGGATAACTCGCGTTACGGACAATTTTGTACGGGAACGGAGGTGTCCATATTAACGAGACATCACTGTAAAACCAAAGTCGTGGGTCATCGAAGGCACATACTGAATATTAAAAATAGAAAAGAAATATGATACCCATTTCTTGTGGCTTCTAGAAAGCCGCAAATACATTGATTGAAAAAAAAAAAATAAATTGCACAGCCACGTAACTTCTGCCAACTTTCTCCTCCTCTGTATTTCTTCTTCCTCCTCAGTCCAGTTTCGAGTAGTTGCATTATTTTACTTTATTAAATATATATAAATGGTTTCATTTGAGATAGAACACGCTTGTTGGGGTGGGTCTTTCGATTTTTTTTTTTTTTAATATATGTAATTACCCAGGCACGTATCCAGGGGGGGGGGGGGGGCCATGGGGCCCGCCCCCCCCCCCCCCCCCCCGAAATCTTCCATTTTGCTGGGACCTCCTCTCCCCCCTCCCCCTCATACAGCATTTTGTCATGGGTGGGCCCCCCCCCGAAACAAAATCCTGGCTACGTGCCTGTAATTACCCCAATTCTGGAAAGAACAAAACCGCTTTTCAAAATTTTTAAAAAATATATTTTGCTTCACAAAAAATTATTTAGTGGAGCAGGGTGAAAATCAGTGTTTTAGTCTGTGACTTTTCTACCCAGTTCTGTACGCTGGTATGAATACAGGAAGCATACAAAACTCACAGTAATTATTTTGTGCTCTTGTATGTTATTTCGACTATTTTTTAGTTCAAAGGAAAATACTTTTGTATTTTTGTTTATTGAGGTAAAAAATGCCAAACATTGTCTCTTTGACGATCCGGTGACATCTTCAGAACCTTGTAACTCGCGAGTTATTATATTAGTCACTTATTAAATAGTATGCGGTTGTAGCCCTATACATGGGCTATCGACGGGCATAAGTTTAGTTTTTTTTTAAATTTTCACTGAATTTTTATATAAAATTTGAAATATCGTCGAAAATGAAATTAATTGATATTTTGAACCCTTTTTATCGAAAAAGGCCATTTTTTTATTTCGTTCAAATTTTTTTTATTATTATTGGTGCCGATCATATAAACTTTCAATTGATGCGATTTCCCCCTTTTTTTTTGTTGTATTTTCTCTAGAAGTGATCGAAATCGCTCCCACGTGACAATGCAGTGACAACTTCAGAGCCTTGTAACTCATGAGTTAATATATTTTTCGCTTACCAAATACTATGCGGGTGTAGCCCTATACATGGAGTATCGACGGGCATAAGTTTAGTTTATTTTATTTTCACTGAATTTTTTCTATAAATTTTGAAATATCGTCGAAAATCAAATTAACCGATATTTTGACGCCACTTTATCGAAAAAAGGCCATTTTTATTTCATTAAATTTTTTATTATTGCTGCCGATCATATGAACTTTCAATTGGCTTGATGTGATTACCCCCTTTTTTTTTGTTGTATCTTCTCTAGAAGTGATCGAAATCGCTCCCACGTTCTCAGAACGGCCAAACGCAATTTCCGCAGGTCGGCTTCGCTGCAAAGACTATACTGCTTATTTGTGTGTTCATATGCAGCGGGTTAATTCATTTCGATTGAGAACACTCATGCTTAACTACATATTGTATTTTCTTAATTTTGTAATGATGGCAACTGACATTCCTTAGTCCGATCGTTAGCGGTGCAACGGATGTACCATTATCCGATGTCTAAAGCCAGGGCACATAGGGCAGAGAAAACGGAACGAGCTCTTCATGTAGCCAGACTGGGGACATATATCTGTTTGTGCTTTACACAGCCCAGCCCTTCGCACTAATGCAAAGATTGTACAGCCTTCGGGAATATGGAAAAGCGATTTGACGATTTTATTTTAGGTGGCTACGGTAGATTTGCTTTGGCTAGTCGGTAAGTCCGGTAAGTCGAAAAGCTGAACGTTTCTTGTCATTTAATTTTTTTTAACGAGGTCCTTTTACGTCCGCATCAAGGAGCCATCCTGCGAACGAAAATTGTGTACTGTTGCGAGATGCTTCAAGCCTTACAACCTGTGTATAACACAAACAGATATATGACCCCGGTCTGGGTAAATGAAGAGTTTGTTCAGTTTTCTCTGCCCTTTGTGCCCTGGCTTTAGACATCGGATAATGGTACATCCGTTGCACCGCTAACGATCAGACTAAGCAATGTCAGTTGCCATCATTACAAAGTTAAGAAAATACAATATGTAGCCAAGCAGGAGTGTTCTCAACCAAAATGAATTTACCCGCTGCATTTGAACACACAAATAAGGCAGTATAGTCTTTGCAGCGAAGCCGGCCTGCGGAAACTGCATTTGGTTGTTCTGAGAACGTGGGAGAGATTTCGATCACTTCTAGAGAAGATACAACAAAAAAAGGGGGAAATCGCATCAAGCCGATTCAAAGTTCATATGATTGGCAGCAATAATAAAAAAGATTGAATGAAATAAAAAATTGCCTCTTTGATGAAGTGGGTTCAAAATATCGGTTAATTTCATTTTTGACGATATTTTAAATTTTATATAAAAAATTCCGTAAAAATAAACTAAACTTATGCCCATCGATATTCCATGTATAGGGCTACACCCGCATAGTATTTGGTAAGCGACAAATATAATAACTCATGAGTTACAAGGCTCTGAAGGTGTCACCGAATTGTCAGAGACAATGTTTGGCATTTTTTACCTCAATAAACAAAAATACAAAAGTATTTTCCTTTGAACTAAAAAAAAGTCGAAATAACATACAACATCACAAAATATTACTGTGAGTTTTGTATGCTTTTCATATTCATACCAGCGTACAGAACTGGGTAGAAAAATCGCGAAGTAAAAAACAGATTTTCACCCTGCTCCACTCAAAATATTTTTGTGAAGCGAAATATTTTCTTAAAAAATTTGAAAAGCAATTTCATTCTTTCCAGAAATGGTGCAATTACATATATTTAAAGGGTAACTGCAAAGAAAAAAAAGTGTATTTTAAACAGCCTGATTGGGACAAGCATGTCACAAAACAATTTTTCTGCCAAAAACAAATTTTTTTTACAGGAATATTCCTGTAAAAAAATTTCCAGAGATACAGCCAAAGTTGTTACCGCCCACGTACCCGAGATGCATGTTATCTCAAATATTTTTGTTGTTTTACTCGGAACTCACCCTTTTCCATCTTTTCATACGCAAACATGCATAACTTTTTTCCTATTCAATACTTTTTATTGAAACTTTGAAGACTTATTTATCATATATCTAGGTGCGCAATGGACTAGAATAAATGGAAATCAGGTGATAACTTTTGATACTGATGCCTTTTATAGCAATACATACCGATCTGAAAAGCGTTGTTTTTGGTTATTTTAAAGTGGTATACGGAAACTTCATCATATTCTATTAATTCTGGTTCACTGCACAGTTAAAAGGTTTGTCTTCGTTGCTGCCAGAGCAATTTAACTTGCGATGAACTAAATTAAAGTTATGCCTGCTGGTGTCATGTACCTATTTAGAACATTTTTTGAAAAATAAATGTAATCAAAAGTGCTTTAATGGGTTTCAGCACTGTGATTAAGATACAGAATTGTGTTTTGTAAGAAAGACTACTAATTTGCAGTTTGTATCTTCTCAAATATTTTGTAGATCTGAGCATGTATTCATACCTGAAAATGTGCCAAACGTTCCCCAGTATGTCTCTAATTGTTTACTAGGTCTGTAAGCTTCCCCACTACGTCATTGCCGCTATGTTAGCGCTCCCCAGCTATCATTCGAGAGAGATAAAAGCTTCTCATGATCAATTAGGTTGAGATTGTTTAGCGTTAATGTTTGTGAGTGCCCCATTTTTAATTCTCGACAGAGCGCTTCGATGTCCGTTTATTTTTGGTTTGTCGCTATTTATCACCACAAGCAAAAACATCACGCCACTGGGATTAACCTGAAGCTCACCTCATGATTAACGACGCTGCCGTCCTCTGTCTAGAGGTGGGCCTACGTTCATGGGTACTTGTATAGTGGTTCTGGAGTTGATGTTGCTGAGATCACTGAGATGCCGATTTCTATGATGACCCCCGTCGGCATCACGGTCAATTACAGTGGGCCCGAGCCCAAACCAGGCCCGCCAATGTGCTGGCCCGAGCCCGGCCCGGGCCCGCATTCAAAAGCCCGAGCTCATCCCAGGCCTGGAAAAAAGCTCCTTACCCGGCCTGCGGGCCGGGCCAGGCCCGGGCTTTTGGGTAAGCCCAAGCCTGTTTCAGTGGTCTAACCTTGAATCCAATCGCCATATTAAGATAAAGACGTCAAAATTCCTTAGTTTAAATGTCAGAAGTGCCTCAATAAGAGCAGGTATAAATATTAATAGCACATTTAATGAAGAAATAGATGCAGATAAACACCTGCCAAATTTGACTAAAAATAAACAGAAACATCCAATTTCTAGTTATAGTTGAACTAAGCGGTTGCTATGTGGATGTTTTTTATGTTCGACAGCTCAGCAAAGTTGGCGGATCTGGTTGTGCCCCCTGTACGAGACGGATCACGAAGCGGTTGCTGACTGACCAGTTGAGGCGAATTTTTTGTGGGAAGGACGTAAGGGAAAGTTGACATTCAGGAACCTTCACCTTGCTGAGTGCATCATAAGTAAGTAATCTCTGAAAATGTACTGCAGTGCAGATCGCTTCACATGGAACCAGATTTATGAAAGTGTTGGTGTCATGCGTCTGTTGCTTTTTTTTTATCAGATGCAGTGCAGAGCTGCCATAAATGTGAAGACTTCAAGGTAGAAACCATAGTCACGGACTGGCTTCGCCACGCACCTGCTAGACATCAGTCATCTCAAAAGGTAAGCTGGTCTTATTAGGCTGACGTTAGCACAAAATTCGAACTTTTCTAAAACAGTAGAGTATGGTGTGCAATTCCAAAGCATAATTTCTATATCAGAATATTTGAATGCTTTAAATATTAAAGCCAGTGACACCTCTTTTGGTTTAATTTGATAGCAAATACTACAGGTGTGAACAGTATTGAATACTTTTAAATAGAAAAATTTTCTTTGGAGTGCTTCTCTAAGAGGAAAAATTGCATTATTATAATAGTACCTTATTATGCATTAAAAAGAATGCATAGAAAACAAATTTCAAGAGCACTGTGTGATATTTGATGTAAATCTAACAAACAAAAGTTGGCAATACAGTACACACATCCAGCGTGAATGTACTTTAAAAACAAGGCATAAAATAATTGCGGTTTATTTACATCAGTTCCAATTCTTGCATATTTGAGTCACTTCACTTAGAACTTCACTGTTTTATTAGTTTTGCTTCAAAGCATGATAAACCACTGCTCACATATCTTTAACATAACATTTTTTCGTTGCTTTTTCAGGAACGTTCTGCACCACAGGAGAGAGAGATGTGAACTGCCTTAAGGGAACAGGGTAGGGCAAAATTTTGAAAACATTTGATTTTTTTGTTTTTTAGTGATTTGGATTTCCCAGTCTTTCCTGAACAATGCTGACTGTGTAATTTGAGCGTGCGCGATTTATCTACAGGAAAAATGACCTTTTCCGAAACCTAGGTGGTGACCGACCACGCCCCCTTTTACACCTATGCATGATCTGTATCTCTCCTATGTTGTGAAAAAAAGCAGTAAAAAAATCGCAGATTTTCTCAAGGTTTAGCGGAATGTTTATTGCTCGTCCAGCAACAGCAAAAAGCTGTCTAGCTTTTACTTCTGTAGCCCCATAAATCCTCAGACACTGCCGGTATCAGTCGTGACGCACATACTTTTGCTTCTGCTTCGGCATGCTTCCAGGGGCAAGGTAATTTATTGTTTACTTAAC